>JAJAGP010005954.1:0-27010 GCA_025084515.1 Ancistrus triradiatus | reverse complement strand
CTGTTTGTGCTGGGGGACCCGATCCTTGGGGTGGACCAGTTTCTGGCGTAGCATGTTTTGGGGTTTGAAAGCCACTGAGACGCGGTGTTTGGCAAATATGCGTCTCAATTGTTCCGCTATTCCTGCCACATATGGAATCACCACTGGTTTACGCTTAGATCGGTTGTTGTTCTCCTCTCGTCGATCCGCTGTTTGGGCGTCTTACCGGCTTTGACAAAGGCCCAGTTCGGATAACCACATTTGCCCAGGGCCTGCTTAATGTGAGATTTCTCTCCATCCTTGGCCGCTGTGTCAGTGGGGACGCTGTCTGCTTGATGGTACAGTGTCCTGATGACTCCTAATTTGTGCTCCAGTGGATGATGAGAGTCAAACCTTAAGTACTGATCCGTATGCGTTGGCTTACGGTAAACATGAGTGTATACATCAACTTGAGTTGTTACAGATTACCGGTACTTTCATTTGAGTCATTCTTTTTTAAAAGGATTTTTTATGTGTGTTTATTCTTTATTACTCTATGTTTTGGTTAATTTATACTACCAGGATCAGTTGTTACTGTGTGACTTGTTTACCAACACATTCAGGTGAGTCATAGATGTAGGTATGTTGGCAGATGCATACAGTTATACACATGTTGGGTGTAGTGATTCATTTTAGATGTGAAGAGGTAAGTCTATCAGAACAGAGGACTGATTGTAGCTTATATTTGAGAAATTCAGTCTGAAAAAGGTATGTGAATCTTTGGCCTAATGGCTTCTCTTGGGGTCGTGTTCCAGTTAATGGTCTCAGACTTTTAAAAACAAAACAAAAAAATAAAGTTCAGAGGACCTTACAAGAAAAATTGTAGAGATGCATGATTCTTGAAAGGCTATAACCACAAAAGACTATGGTGTTCATTAGCCAACAACAAGACATATTGTCTTCTGGAGGAAAATCAGTACTGTTATGACACTGTGTAAGTGAGTAGGAACTCTGTATAGATCATACCAAGACTACAGTGCACAATGCAAAAGTACTAAAAGAAAGGACTTAGCAAAATATCCAAGACTGCCTAAATACTTTGTGTTCACTATAAGAATATCACTGAACAAAAATGCTACTTGTGTTTTTAAGAAATTATGAAATTTGAGCTGCTTTATTTTGCTTGAGTGAAGATTAGTAACAAAAGTCTTTACATAGACTCAGGTGAACCTGAAAGCCTACACTACAAAAAAAAAAAAAAACTAACTGCAGGGAAGTAGACTGTCTGCAGTGAACCAGTAGAACTATGTGCTATCATTATATCCATGGTGCTGCCGTGTTTAGATTGTATTGACGTATCTGTTGGGTGCTGCTGGGCATATAAAAGCTAGGAGATGAAGATTTAATGTCCTCGTTTATCAGAACAATGATTTAATGTCTCCCTTCAACAAAACAATGCTACAGGACAGATAAGAGCTGGAAGATGGATATTTAATATCACTCTTCAGCAGAACACATCATCCCTTTTCCTTATAATGCATTTATTTCAAAAGCCCAAGAAAAGAGATGAGAACAATCAACATACATTGTCATGTTCTGAAATTAGTTTCTGATATAACTTTGAGAACATAATATACAAAACTTGCTTGAAATTGAAACAAGCTTTAATGAACATTCTCAGCAGTGGTTTTCGTCTTGGAACTCTGCCATGCAGGCCATGTTTGCCCAGTCTCTTTCTTATGGTGGAGGCGTGAACACTGACCTTAACTGAGGCAAGTGAGGCCTGCAGTTCTTTGGATGTTGTTGTGGGGTCTTTTGAGACCTCTTGGACGAGAAGTTGCTGCGCTCTTGGGGTAAATTTGGTTGGCCGGCCACTCCTGGGAAGGTTTACCACTGTTCCATGTCTTCGCCATTTGTGGATAATGGCTCTCACTGTGGTTTGCTGGAGTCCCAAAGCTTTAGAAATGGTTTTATAACCCTTTCCAGACTGATACAATTACTCAATGACTGATCAATTACTTACTGATCTCAATTACTTTTTTTCTCAATTGTTCCTGAATGTCTTTGGATCTCGGCGTGATGTGTAGCTTTTAACGATCTTTTGGTGTACTTCACTTTGGCAGGCAGGTCCTATTTAAGTGATGTCCTGATGGAAAACAGGTGTAGCAATAATCAGACCTGGGTGTGGCTAGAGACAGTGAACTCAGGTGTAATAAACCATAGTTATGTTATGTTTTATCAAGGAGGGGCAATCACTTTTCAGCAGAATATGCTAAAATAGGGGATATAGTAAAGTAGAAAATATATTAAATACAGTGGTGCTTGAATGTTTGCGAACCCTTTAGAATTTTCTATATTTCTGCATAAATATGACCTACAACATCATCAGATTTTCACACAAGTCCTAAAAGTAGATAAAGAGAACCCAGATAAACAAATGAGACAAAAATATTATACTTGGTTATTTATTTATTGAGGAAAATGATCTAATATTACATATTAGTGAGTGGCAAAAGTATGTGACCCTTTGCTCTCTGTATCTGGTGTGACCCCCCTTCAACTCTGGGATGTTGGTGGGTTTCTTCACATTAGCTGCTCGCTTCAGGCCCTTCCACAACATTTCAATTGGATTAAGGTCGGGACTTTGACTTGGCCATTCCAAAAGATGAACTTTATTTTTCTTTAACCATTCTTTGGTAGAACGGCTTGTGTGCTTACTGTCTTTGTCTTGCTGCACGACCCACCTTCTCTTGAGATTCAGTTCATGGACAAATGTCCTGACATTTTCCTTTAGAATTCTCTGATATAATTCAGAATTCATTGTTCCATCAATGATGGCAAGCCGTCCTGGCCCAGATGCAGCAAAACAGGCCAAAACCATGATACTACCTCCACCATGTTTCACAGATGGGATAAGGTTCTTATGCTTGAATGCAGTGTTTTACTTTCTCCAAACATAATGCTTTTCTTTTAATCCAAAAAGTTTTATTTTTTTTCTCATTCATCCACATCCACATTCTTCCAATAGTCTTCTGGCTCGTCCACGTGATCTTTAGCAACATGCAGATGAGCAGCAATGTTCTTTTTGAAGAGCAGCAGCTTTCTCCTTGCAACCCTGCCATGCACACCATTGTTGTTCAGTGTTCTTCTGATGCTGGACTCATGAACATTAACATTAGCCAATGTGAGAGAGGCCTTCAGTTGCTTAGAAGTTACCCTGGGGACCTCACTAACTATTACATGCCTTGCTCTTGGAGTGATCTTTGTTGGTCGACCACTCCTGGGGAGGATAACAATGGTCTTGAATTTCCTCCATTTGTACACAATCTGTCTGACTGTGTATAGGTGGAGTCCAAACTCTTTAGATATGGTTTTGTAGCCTTCTCCAGCCTGATGAGCATCAACAACTCTTTTTCTGAGGTCCTCACAAATCTCCATTGTTCGTGCCATGATACACTTCCACAAACATGTGTTGTGAAGAGCAGACTTTGATAGATCCCTGTTCTTTAAATAAAACAGGGTGCCCACTCACACCTGATTGCCATCCCATTGATTGAACACACCTGACTCTAATTTCACCTTCAAATTAACTGCTAACCCTAGAGGTTCATCAACCTTTTTGCCACTCACTAATATGTAATATTGGATCATTTTCCTCAAAAAATAAATGACCAAGTATGATACTTTTGTCTCATTTGTTTAACTGGGTTCTCTTTATCTACTTTTAGAACTTGAGTGAAAATCTGATGACGTTTTAGGTCATATTTATGCAGAAATGTAGACAATTCTAAAGGGTTCACAAACTTTCAAGCACCACTGTAAGACATAATAAAAAAGAGAATATAATTAAATAGTAAGTAGCCTACAAAAAATAGCTAAAATTGGGACCATACTAGAACTACATAATAGAATTGAGTTTCCTTCCATAATGTAGGCCAGAATATATACAGTCACTAAAGGTTCTCATGTCATCTGGCAGGTAACAGTTGTGATGGAGTTTGCATGCTACAATGTGATCTGGACAAAGATGTGATGACTGGACTGGTGTCAGAAGATTCGCTCAGGTCTGGAATTGCTGATGCGGGAAGAAAAACTCGAAGAAACAAAGTATAGGTAGTTAGGGATGTTATGATTTCAGTTCCATAGAATACAGTTATACCAGCAGCTATAACTGTAAAAATAGAATAGCTAAAACCAAAAGGAGAACCAGGTGGTAACACAGCCAAGAGGGATCACACGAAACATCATCAACAAACCTGATTGCACATGAGAGACAGGAAGATAGCAACTCAACATCACCACAAAACCTTTTGATAATAAATCCCTGGCTCTGCCCTTCATCTAAAGCAATGATTCACATCCCTGGGCCATAGAAGACCAAAACCAAGGCTAGTCAGGAACCTCGCCCACACACTCGACTCAACAATGAATTGGTTATCTGGCCAAGGGGCACGACAGAGCAGTCAGGCCAGAGATGAGACTCCAGCTACCAGAACCAGTGCCAAACATTTCAGTCTGCAGATAGCAACCAAAAGCATGTGTAAATTATATATGGTTTTTAATCTATAATTAAAGAAACGGAGTGGAACTAAAAAGAGTCCTGCACTTTGTAGGTAGTGTACATACATGGCTCTAAGACTCTACAAGTTCACTCAGGTACCGTGCCACCAGGCCAAGTAGAACTTTATGTGTAACCAAAAGAATTTTATAATCTATGTAATATCTAACTGGTAAACAGTGCAGATCTGACAGAAAGGGGTAAATATGATCATTTCAATTTCATTCATGTTAGAGTTAACATTTGAGCCACTGCATTCTGAACTAACTGGACATTCCTTATAGATTTAGTTGATCACCCAGTCATCCAACTATAGAATAACCCACCCACTCAAGTTTGTTTGGGATTAAGATACACTCCAAATCTTTAAGTCTAGATTAAAAGCATACTTATTCATAATGGCTTTTGATTAGTCTCTTTAAACTTGTATGTGCAGCTCTGGTCCTAGGATATGGTGTCTGGAGTCGTCTCTGGCTTGCCTGCCCTGTTGTGCCCTTTGGACCAGTAACCAACCTGTTGTCAGGCCAAGTGTGGGTGGGGTTGCTGGACTGGGCTGGATTTCGAAGATGTGCATCTGTGCCTTAGAGTAAGGGTGGAACGGGGGGATCATTGTCATGTTTTGTGGTCATTTGAATTGCTGGGTTTCTGTCCTAAAGAGGATATAGCAGTGAAAAGAAAGCAGAAAACTTTATCAAAATAGTGTATAGTAAACTGAGATTATTCTTAGCTAAATTCTGGATTAGCTAAGAGCATGTATGAATGAGAATGTAACTGTAAAAAAGAATGGAAAAAAGATTGTAAAAAGTGTGACTCAAAAGAGGAGATTAAGTAATTTAATCTTGGATTAACTAACAGGTAACATCTATAAACAAACATGCTGAGTGTATGTTGTGGTATGTCACTGCAATAAACAGAAATGAGTAAGGCCTTTTTCACAAGGGCAATATGAATTTTACCCACTGAGAGAAACCTGAGTGAGGCCTTTACCCTGTTGGAGAAACCTGAATAAGGCCTGCAGTGTGATGCTGGACTGTGGACCAAAAGATCCAGGATGGATTCAAATCCCACCTCTACCCAGCTGCCACTATTGGGTCCATGAGCAAGACCCTTAACCCACAATTGCTTGGACTGTAGGCATGTATAACTTGTAAGTTGTGCTTGCTAAATGCTCTAAATGTAAATGTTTGCTAAATGTTATAAAAGACTGTAAGAAAAAAATGCGCTTCATTAAAACAACACAAAAACAAACAGACAATATGTGGGAATAAAAAGTGAAAATAAAGCAGACAAACTCAGCAAATAAGCAAAGCTAATAACTTCCCCTCCACAATTATTGGCACACCTGGTAAAGATCATAAAGTTATAAAAATCATCCTTTGAATTGGCTTCATATCACAGTGAAAGAATGAGGAAAAGTACAGCCTTTAATTAAAGTTTTTTTTTTTCAGAAAATAAAATCCCCCATTCCTCGTCCCACATTTTAATTGTAATCTGCTCTGGATAAGGGTGTCTGCTAAAAATGTAAATGTAGGAACTATTTAACTATCCATGGATTCTCAAACAAAATAACTTTTTACAAGTAAAAACAGAGAAGATGACAAAGAATCAATAAGCATAAGCATTTAAAACCAGTTTTAAAGCTACTGAAAAGCAAGTACAATAATTATAAAAACAGAAAAAAAAAACAGAATTTGGAATTAAAATACAAGAAACATACAAGGAAATAACAAGAACAGGTCAAAGTTGTTAGGAGCCACGCTGCCCCGTGATCCAACACTTTAATTTTTCCGCTTTTATTTATATTAACCTTTTGGTTGGTCCCTTCCATCAGGAGCTCACTGCACTTGGGTCCTAAAATCCTAAAATTGTCCCAGGGTTACTCATGCCGATTCCCTCCCCTGGGACACTCGTGGGACACTGGAGCAGGGATCACACCCCCTATCAAACCATTGGCCACCCTACCCAACGGAACGGCTGAACCCAGGCAGGAGAGCCAGGACCCAGGTTTTTTCCTTGGCTCCCCGCCCGACCTCTCCCTTCCCGGTCTGATCAGCCAGGAGGGCGACCCTGGTACCTGGCTCCCCATTTGTGGGGTCTATGGTAGAAGTGGGCGATACCGGGAATTTTGGTATCGATCCGATACCAAGTAAATGCAGGGCCAGTAACGCTGATATCGATACCGATATCGATACTTTTTACATTAAAGCTTCATGGATCCAAAGGATCCAAAAGACCTAGGATAGAATTTTGCCAAACATTGTACGTGACAACAAAATATTTTATTATCACAATCAACATTTTTGTTTAGAAACAATGGAACAGTAACAAAACAAAGTTTGCCTTAACATTAGGAAAATAAATCTTTTTTGAGAAACCACAATACGAAAATTCAAAGAAAATACAGAGAAAACAAAATACAAATTCTCCCTTCACTAGACATCTTTTCTAGTTCTTTCTTTCTTTGTTTCTTTTTCAAATAGAATTGTTCTTAGGAAAAACAATAAAAAATATGGACTTTTCTTCCTCTCAGTGCACTTCTGTTTTTTCTTAAATAAACACAGTGTAAAAGAATATCACTCAACACAACTTAAAACAAAATCTCCTGAGGTAGAGGGCTGACAAACCACAATACAACAAAATTAACACACAACAACAAATACTGTAAACAGTTTCAAACATATTCTGTTTTTCAAGTCGAACAATACAATAAAATAATACAAAAAATAAGGAATTTCTTCCCTTCAGTGCACTTCTCTACGTTTTTTCTTAAATAAAGAGTTTAAAAAATATAACTTAAAGCTAATTAAAACAATCTTCTGAGGTTAGAGAGCTGACAAACCACAATACAGAAAAGTTAACACACCACAACAAATATTGTAAACAATTTCAAACTTCTTCTTTTTTTCCAAGTTGAACAATACAAGAACATAATACAAAGAATAAGGAATTTCTTCCCCACAGTGCACTTCTGGCTTTAAACAAAATAAAAAAACAATAAGTAACCTAGGAGAGCGCTGAGTGGGCGGGCCAGGCTGAGCCTACCTGCATGGCTGATTGGCTGGCGCTGCTGAGCCACGTGACGGTGCAACAACAAAAGATGAGAGGGGGGCGGGAGGGTGCCCTGCTCTGTGCCCAGCGCAGGGCTACTCTTATGAATCAGCGTGTGCAGCAGTCAGTGTGTGCGGGAGAGGAAAAAACTTGAGTATCGATCTTTTTACACGAGTATTGTTCAATATCAATACCAGCATTGATATCGATATTATTGATATTTGGATCAATCCGCCCACCTCTAGTCTATGGGGCAGCCAGTAACCAGAGCAACAAGGGTTTGGTGCTACAGTCAGGGTTACGGCCCAGAAAGCTGCCACAATCCTTGCCTCTGAAGGCCATTGATGAACGGTCAGAGGGAGACGGACCTGCAAACCTTTCCCATTTGGTGGCCCGAGTGTCTCGCCCACAGATTTGGCCACGCTCTTCCCGATTGCAGGCTCATCGCCCCGAGATTGACTGGCGGGCCTGCTTGGCTGGTTCTTGGGTCTCTCAGCACTGGTGGTCTGGCTGGTTCCCACCAATTCCCTAGTGGCCCAGCCCAGCTCCCCTAATCTAGATGGGCAGTTAGGAAATGGTAGGTCCAGACGGGCCGGAAGTACCGTCCTACCCTCCTCTCCCACCCTGAAATGAAAGCGAGACCCAGCTCGCTTTAGGAACCAGGCCAAAGTACGGTCAGGAGGCTGGAGGTAAACTCAGGGCTAAGCATGCTAGGGTTGGGATTACCGACTGCTCGCTCCCATCGTCCCCCCTCACAGCCTCTCCGTCTCCCTCAGCGGCTTTTCAGTTTCCCCTCATTTTCACACGCCCTCTCCATGTTGTTCCCCTTTCTTATCACTTAATTTTTTCTTATAAATCATTTTATTTTAATTTTGATTTTATTTTTAGATATCGTTTTATTTGACTTTTGTCCTGGTGGGAGCTTGCTTTTGCCGTTATAATCCCATTTTCTCCTGCATTACCCTGAACTGCTGCGTGGCGACCTGGTAAAGCGTTCAATGCCAGTGATCAGGGTTTGAATCCCAGCGTTCCAAGCATTCAAATTTATTTTCTCCTTTTTGTGTGTGTGTGTGTGTGTGTGTGTGTGTGTGTGTGTGTGTGTGTGCATGCGCATCCCCCCCACACATTTTCATTCATCCCCTTTTAATTATATTAACTTTTTGGTTGGTCCTTTCCATCAGGAACTCACTGCACTTGGGTCCTAAAATCCCCCTATTTTTACATGGTTTGCTAGGCGAACTGTAACAAAAGTGTTTCGCAATTAAGAAAAATATGACCTCACATGAAGACGATTCCAGAGTTTTAGGCCATTGTGTCAAAATTATAATCCCCCACTCTTCAGTCATGTTTTAGTGAAAAAGAACATATTGCTATTGGATTATCTAAGTGCCCTAGTTGGACTTTATCTGACAACCATGTCACTGAAAGATAGAGGCCATGACCATAGAGAGGTTTGAAAATCAATAAAAGAATCCAAAAAACAATTCTAAAATGCACAGGTATCCTGTGGAGTTATTGAAAAGATGGTGTAATGATCATCACCATACTGGTGTTAACCAGTATTAATTAGTTAAAGTGAAATCATATACAAGTTAAACAGCGAAGGCCCCAAAACCGATCCTCATGGAATTCCGCAGGTTACTGTAGGATGTTTCAATGTGCAACTGCCCAGTGCAACACAATAGTCATGTCCACTTACATATGTTTGAAAATGTTCTAAGACATGGCCAGTAAGGCTCATATGGTTTGCAGAAGGTCAAGTAGAAATTCATGATTAACTATAGTGCTGCAAAAGCAGTACTAAAATGTAACAGAATCAGAACATAGAAATTGCCAATGTCTCTATTGTTCCTTAAATCCTTTATGATCTTGGGAAGTGCTCTTTAAAGGACAGGCCCTGCAGCCAGGTTGAATTTTTCATTTAGACTGATAGAGCTGAACTTATATTTAACTGGATTGACACTACTTTCTTAATAATTTTGCCAAGAAATGGAACATGGAAAATCAGCCTGTAATTATTACACACAGATAGCTTAAAAGCTCTTTGAAGAAGAGGGTGGGTAAAGGGTCAAAAGCATGAAATTACATCTAAGTGTTTCTGAGCAGTTCAAAGCACGACATTGCAATTACTAGATGTACTTTTTGCAGTTTGGTCTTCCCAAAACTGTTAATGCTAACTGGAATGTTGGCAATCAAGGCACTTTTTTTTTTAAATTCATTAAACATAGCTGTCAAGACAAGTCAGATCTATTTCTATAGCACTTGTTACACTGGAGCATTGTCTCAAAGCTAGATTGACCAGACGACCCCGTATTTCAGTTCATGCCTTCATGTACTGTCTTATTTTTTAAAAATGTACATTTGTCCCATGTGTCAAAGAAAATTACAAATGTATACTATAATGAACATTAGTGGAGAATCATTGCCCAAAACTGTTGTGTTTATTCAAAAAGAACACACCAATTATTTCACAAGTTAATGTACACATCTAACCATAAAACGTGTACATTGTTGATTTTATAAATGAATATACAGTGGGGCAAAAAAGTATTTAGTCAGCCACTGATTGTGCAAGTTCTCCTACTTAGAAAGAGAGAGAGGTCTGTAGTTTCCATCATAGGTACACTTCAACTATGAGAGACAAAATGAGAAAAAAAATCCAGGAAATCACATTGAAAGATTTTTAAAGAATTTACATGTAAATCATGATGGAAAATAAGTATTTGGTCACCCACAAACAAGCAAGATATCTGGCTCTTACAGACCTGTAACTTCTTTAAGAAGCTCTTCTGTCCTCCACTCGTTACCTGTATTAATGGCCCCTGTTTGACCTCGTTATCTGTATAAAAGACACCTGTCCACAGCCTCAAACAGTCAGACTCCAAACTTAACTATGGCCAAGACCAAAGAGCTGTCGAAGGACACCAGGAAGAAAATTGTAGACCTGCACCAAGCTGGGAAGAGTGAATCTACAATAGGCAAGTAGGTTGGTGTGAATAAATCACCTGTGGGAGCAATTGTAAGAAAATGGAAGACATACAAGACCATTGATAATCTCCCTCAACCCCATAAAAAATTTGTGGAGGGAGTTGAAAGTCCGTGAAAGTTACAGTGTGTGCAAACCTGGTGAAGACTTACAGGAAACACTTGACCTCTGTCATTGCCAACAAAGGTTATGTTGCAAAGAACTGAGTTGAACTTTTGTTATTATAACATCTGTATGACTATTAAAATCTCCATTTTGTTGAATATTAAAGTGTCTGTTTAAAACAGTGTAAAAATCAGTTATAATACTAGAAAGTATTCCCCAAACCCATCAAGAACGTCTGTATGATGCCTACAATGGTGTTTAAATGTTTGTGAACCCTTTAGAATTTATTTTATATTTCTGCATAAATATGACCAAAAACATCATCATATTTTCACACAAGACCTAAAAGTAGATAAAGAGAACTCAGTTAAAGAAATGAGACAAAAATATTATACTTGGTCATTTATTTATTGAGGAAAATGATCCAATATTACATATTATTGAGTGGCAAAAGTATGTGAACCTTTGCTTTCAGATTGGATTAAGATCAGGACTTTGACTAGGCCATTCCAAAACATGAACTTTATTCTTCTTTAACCATTCCTTGGTAGAACGACTTGTGTGCTTAGGATCGTTGTCTTGCTGCATGACCCACCTTCTCTTGAGATTCAGTTCATGGACAGATGTCCTGACATTTTACTTTAGAATTCTCTGATATAATTCAGAATTCATTTTCCTGACCCGGATGCAGCAAAACAGGCCCAAACCATGATACTACCACCACCATATTTCACAGATGGGATGAGCTTCTTATGCTGGAATGCAGTGTTTTCCTTTCTTCAAACATAACGCTTTGCTTTTAAACCTAAAACTTCTATTTTGGTCTCATAAGTCCACAAAACATTCTTCCAATAGCCTTCCGGCTCGTCCACATGATCTTTAGCAAACTGCAGACGAGCAGCAATGTTCTTTTTGGAGAGCAGTGGCTTTCTCCTTGCAACCCTGCCATGCACACCATTGCTGTTCAGTGTTCTTCTGATGGTGTGCTCATGAACATTAACATTAGCCAATGTGAGAGAGGCCTTCAGTTGCATAGAAGATACCCTTTGGATCCTTTGTGACCTCGCCAACTATTACACGCCTTGCTCTTGACAACTCTTTTTCTGAGATGCTCAGAAATCTCTTTTGTTCATGCCATCATACACTTCCAAAAAACCTCTTGTGAAAAGCAGACTTTGATAGATCCCTGCTCTGTAAATAAATCAGGGTGAGCACTCACACCTGATTGTCATTCCATTGATTGAAAACACCTGACTTTATTTTCACCTTCAAGTAAACTGCTAACCCTAGAGGTTCACATACTTTACCACTCACTAATATGTAATATTGAATAATTTTCCTCAATAAATAAATGACCAAGTATAATATTTTTGTCTAATTTGTTTAACTGGGTTCTCTTTATTTACTTTTAGGTCTTGTGTGAAAATCTGATGATGTTTTAGGTCATATTCATACAGAATATTCATACATGTACAGCTTCCATTCATTTACGTAAATGTGAGAAATAATGTGTGATTCAAACCTACATGGCCCTGTGTGAAAAAGTGCAACAATTGCAACCAAGCATTCGTGATAACTTGCAAAGAGTCTATGAGTGTATATATATATACTCATTGACAAATAAAAATCCATATTTTCCACAGCTTGCCTACGTACAGACAAATTTCCCACTATAACCCAACACAAATTCAATTTCTTGTGCATAGGAAGTGTGGTGTGACACACGTATTTGCTTTCATACTTTGTAGAATGGGGAAAGCCATCCTGTCCTTTATATTATTATTAACATTAAAGATACCTGTATCTCAGGTCTCACACCCTTTAGATGTTCCATATGACAAGCTCTATCACCAGTTAACAAGTCATCATAATACCTTGTCTAAAAGGTGGTGTCACAGGATGGTGTCCTCTGACCCTTTTTTTCTTCCACAGCAGACTGAGCAATCACAGCCTGCTGTGCCCTACCTATAAATCCTCCCTTCCAGTGCATATCCTTGTCTGGCCTTTTCACTCCCCTGGTGATTCTTGGCTCCTGTTTGGGTTCCTGTTCTTAGCCTGGTTTGTGTTATCTTGTTCTTGTTTCTTTCCTTTTCTTCTATATTTCTGTGTCTTGTTGGCATCGCCTTTTGTATTAGCACAGTTGATCTGATTATCATTAGCATTATCTGTGCTGTTTGTATTAATGTTGGTCATCAGCCAGAGCACTGTCTTTGTGTATAGTGTTGTAGAGTTGTTTGTATTAGCATTGATTGTCAGGGTTAGCACTGTCTGCATGTATTGATATTGTTATCAGTATATTTAAGTGCCTTTAAGTTTTAAGATTTTCTTATTCTGTTCAGTTTGTCAGTGTGTATGAGTATTTTCTGGGACTGTGTACATTGTGTGTGGATTTTTGTGCTTGGTTTTCTAATCTTTTTCTTTTAATGTTGGCTAAATTTCTAGTGTTAGTGTTAGCGATTTGTTGTGTCTGAATGTTGTATTAGCACTGCCTCACTCTATATTCAGTACGTGTCACCATGTCTGATGTGATACCAATCTGAAGTACAGACCTGCACCAGGCTGGGAAGAGTGAATCTACAATAGGCAAGCAGGTTGGCGTGAATAAATCAACCGTGGGTAAGAAAATGGAAGACATACAAGACCATTGATAATCTCCCTCGATCTGGGGTTCCATGCAAGATCTCATCCTGCGCGGTCAAAATGATCATGAGAACGATGAGCAAAAATCCCAGAACTACACGGAGGGGCCTGATGAATGACCTGCAGAGAGCTGGGAGCAAAGTAACAAAGGCTATCATCTGTAACACACTACGCCCAGAGGGACTCAGATCCTGCAATGCCAGGCGTGCCCCCCTGCTTAAGCCAGTACATGTCCAGGCACGTCTGAAGTTTGCCAGAGAGCATATGGAATGGATCCAGCAGAGGATTGGGAGAATATCATGTGGTCAGATGAAACCAAAATAGAACTTTTTGGTAAAAACTCAACTCGCTGTGTTTGGAGGAAGAAGAATGCTGAGTTGCATCCCAAGAACACCATACCTACTGTGAAGCATGGTGGTGGAAACATCATGCTTTGGGGCTGTTTTTCTGCAAAGGGGACAGGACGACTGATACTTGTTAAGGGAAGAATGAACGGGGCCATGTATCGTGAGATTTTAAGCCAAAACCTCCTTCCATCAGTGAGAGCATTGAAGATGGAGCGTGACTGGATCTTCCAGCATGACAATGATCGCAAACACACCGCTCGGGCAACAAAGGAGTGGCTCTGTAAAAAGCATTTCAAGGTTCTGGAACCGTAACATGAGCAAATAAAAGAAACTATACTTCACCAAAAAGAAACTTAACAAAAACAATAAAGAAAGCAACCTCAGTGGCTGGGAATTGAACCCTGGACAGACGCATTGGTAATAGTTGAATAAGCCAAATGCACCACTAGACCCCTAAGAAAACAATGAACAAATAACAAAAATGAGTTTCTGTGTGTCAGGCAGAGAAACACTAGCCCAAACACACATAGAAGCTCAGGCTCACGCTGGAGGGAGAGCGAAGGGAGAGGGGCTGAGGTCACCCAGCTCGAGCGAGCTCTAACACGAAAATAAGATAAGAACGCTGCAGGGGAATTGTAAGACCCTACTCTAGCGTCTAGTCCCTAAGTTACCTCGGGTTTTGAACCATACCTAGCCGATATCCTGGGCGAGACCGGTGTACCGCTAGGCCTACCGGGTCAGAACCACGAGAAATACCATCTAGAACTAGAACCTACGTTGTAGCAATACGGCAGCTAAATCGGTTGTATGGTGCGACACCTGCCAAGCTCAGAGACGCTCTTAAATATCTGAGGAAGCAGGTGTTGCCCATTTCTGCAATCACGCAGCCTATCGACGTGCCTGCGCGATCGCAGTCGCTATCAGGATCCTGGAGATGTAAACTGAACCGACGCCACCCCCTAACGTCCGTTACAGGGTAGGACCCTAACAGCTCACCCTCTCCATTGGTGTGCCACAAATATTGAGTGGTGAGTGTGTGGTGACTGTTTTTCTTAAGTAAACCACTATTTCCTTTGTTTTGTTCACATTAAAAAAGATCTTGCACTTTGCACCACTCCTTAAGCTGCCTCATTTGTAGACAATCTCATCACTTTTTGCGGTAAGACCCACCACTGCAGTATCATCAAAAATGCGATTTTAATGTTGCTTGGGTGTTTGTCCTATATATACAGTAGAGGGCTTAGTTCATATCCCTTTGGACCTCTTGTGTTGATGGTGGGACGAGACAGATGGTTATGTATCCTGACTACCTGGGACCTGTTTGCCAGGTAGTCTAGCACCCCAATAAACAATGACGTATTTAGACCAAGTCATGGTAGCTTGGTGGCTAATGCCACCTTTAAACTGCTATGCTACAAGTTTTAATGGATCTGACAAGGTTACAGTATACAGTATATGGGTTAAATAAGTTAATAACCTAACTGTAAGGATAATAAACTTATCAGACCTCAGGCATCTTTGCAAACAGAAGTATGTCTGTAACATTCACTTTAATAGACTTGTATTCATTCTTTTATATTGTATTTGTTTTACCAATAAATGACCCTCCAAACGCTGAAGATTGGAACAGCGAAATTTCTCGCTGGTGTCTCGGCGCTATCGATTAACTTGTCACTCAAAGTGCCAAAAAAGTAACTTATTTATAAAAAAAACCTATAAAAGCAAGATACCACATATTACATTCACAAAACGTCAAGTCCTAACAATCACGGTCTATTATGCCTAACACGAGTGCCATCCACTAACAAAGCTGTTGCTATTTAGTTGTACTAATTGAATTTGAAGAAAAGGAAATTGAGATATAAAAACATGCTAGATTTTTGAGACACACTCGAGAATACATACAAGAGAATACGTAAACACTTTGGCTGCTTTTAGGTAGTAACAGGTCAAGGTGTTTTCTCCTAGATGACCTACAGCTTTTCACCAATAGCACAGTGGCAACCAGATTAAACATGCTTTCAGTATTCTCAGCAGCACAGCACCCTTATGACAGGACACCCAGATGCAAGGAACATGGCAAGTCAGGCAACAACGGAGAAAAGTTAGGATGTAGATCAGCTGACTTACACTCCTGTTTAAATACAATCTTTCATAAAGCAAGAGCCAGCATTTGATTATCATATAACTGCTTCACCTTCAGATATGCCTCAAACTGACATACATTAGAGACAATTAGGTCAAGACCAATGCATAATGAACTTTGTGAAGTTACTGACACAATATGAAATCAGTACAGGGCTCTTACAGTTGGATGACTAGCCAGAAAAGTACAGGGCCTGTTGAGCAGCTTTTGTATATGAATGAATATAACCTATAAGGAATGTATTATCTCTTGGTAAAGTGGCTTGGTTGTGAGTCATCTGAGCATGTGACTAACCCTAACATAGGATTTGTGATGGACTGGTATATACTGGTCCTTCTCAAAAAATTAGCATATTGTGATAAAGTTAATTCTTTTCCGTAATGTAATGATAAAAATTAAACTTTCATATATTTTAGATTCATTGCACACCAACTGAAATATTTCAAGTCTTTTATTGTTTTAATACTGATGATTTTGGCATACAGCTCATCTCACAAAATTAGCATATTTCATCCGACCAATAAAAGAAAAGTGTTTTTAATACAAAAAAAAGTCAACCTTCAGATTATTATGTTCAGTTATGCACTCAATACTTGGACGGAAATCCTTTTGCAGAAATGACTGCTTCAATGCGGCGTGGCATGGAGGCAATCAGCCTGTGGCACTGCTGAGGTGTTATGGAGGCCCAAGATGCTTTGATAGCGGCCTTAAGCTCATCCAGAGTGTTGGGTCTTGCATCTCTCAACTTTCTCTTCACAATATCCCACAGATTCTCTATCGGGTTCAGGTCAAGAGAGTTGGCAGGCCAATTGAGCACAGTAATACCATGGTCAGTAAACCATTTACCAGTGGTTTTGGCACTGTGAGCAGGTGCCAGGTCGTGCTGAAAAATGAACTCTTCATCTCCATAAAGCTCTTCAGCAGATGGACAGCATGAAGTGCTCCAAATCCTCCCTGATAGCTAGATGCATTGACCCTGCCCTTGCTATAAAACACAGTGGACCAACACCCAGCAGGGCTGACATGGCACCCCAGACCATCACTGACTGTGGGTACGTGACAACTGGACTTCAGACATTTTGGCATTTCCTTCTCCCCAGTCTCTTCCTCGCCAGACTCTCTGTCCCTTGATTTCCGAATGACATCAAAATTTGCTTTCATCGAATTGCTTTCAAAAAGTAAATCTTCACATGCATCCGAAAAAAAAAAGGAACTTTGGACCACTGAGCAAAAACAGTCCAGACCTGCTTCTCTGTAGCCCAGGTCCAGTAGGCGGTGCTTCTGCTCTGCCGCTGTTTCTGGTTTCAGAAAGTAGCTTGACCTGGGGAATGCGGCACCTGTAAGGGCCCATCTTTCCTGCACAGGCTTGGGAGTTTTCAAAAGCCTCAGGAATCTTATTTGGAACAATAAGAGGTGTGAAATTTAGTGAAGAGGAAAAAAAAGGGGGGTTAAACATGATCTTGGATGGGTCAGGGGGAAGGTTTGAATTGAAAGGGAGGGGGGAAAAAAGGGAAAAAAAAAGAAAGGAAGAAAGGAAAAGGGGGGAGAGGCAGGGGAAAAAAACGGGAAAGAATGGTCAAGGGGTTGCCACGGGAATTGGGTGGGTATACTGATGGATTTTGGCATACTACAGCTCGTGAAAAAAACCCAAATTAATTCCTATTTTTCACAGAATTAGCATATATCACCCGTTTTTCTGTCTAGGTCGGGAGAAAGAGAAGAAAAAGAAGAAGGGTAAATATCATAGCTCATTTAGAGAACCGTTTTTATGATATGCTAATTCTGTGAAATAGGAATTTTGGGTTTTCACGAGCTGTATGCCAAAATCATCAGTATTAAAACAATTAAAGACTTGAAATATTTCAGTTGGTGTGCAATGAATCTAAAATATATGAAAGTTTAATTTTTATCATTACATTACGGAAAAGAATTAACTTTAGCACAATATGCTAATTTTTTTAGAAGGACCAGTACAACATGAGTGCTACAGAGTCCCAAATATTACTGATGAGTCATTATGGAAAAGAGAGGACAGTTTCAGGAAATCATTGAGTAGAGACCATCGCAGGCTAAATCAGAAGGTGACATATATAATATAATTTTTTTTTTTCTCATTTGTTTAACTGGGTTCTCTTTATCTACGTTTACATGTGTAAACATGTGTACATGTGTGATGTTTTAGGTCATATTTATGCATAAATGTAGAAAAGTGTTCACAAACTTTCAAGCAGCACTGTACAAAGGAACCAGGGTAACGACTAAGCTTCACTTAATGTTCCTGAGACCACCATCTGCACAATTCCGAACAACAATGGTGTGCATGGCATTGCCAGAATGGTTTGCCACTTCTGATGGGACAGCGAATCCTGAATTACACCGACAAATTCTTAAGGGAAAATGTCATTAAAATAACAATGACCCGAATCTCAAGAGAGCAGTTTCAGACCCCAAGACAATGATCCTAAGCACACAAATCAGTCTACCAAAGAATCGATGTGTAACGATACTTAAACAAATCAGTTTATTGTGGATGTAAAAGAAAATGTGAGATTTGATATTGAAATGATAAGGCAAAAATGTAGTCAAGATACAGGCCAAAGGCTGAGTGAAGAGAGCCAGGCCAGGGCCCAAGAGAGTGAAGTGCTTTTTAGGGTGAAAAGCAAAGAAAAAGATAATTATTTTTCCTCCTCGGGGTCAGGCGGCAGGGACTGAACCCATATCACTCTAGTGCGTGAAGTATGCATTACCACTGAGCCACCCAAGAGGTATGGTGAAATAAGGAAGTGAGTGGCTTTAAACGCCACACAAAGGAGCCGCTCAATGGTTTCAATGGCGTTGAGCCAGGCTTGTGAACAATAAAGGAAAGTGCGGGTAAAACAATGGAGTGAACCAGAAACAAAAGCAACACCCAATCGCTAGTATAAGCTCACACTGAGTACTGAGTAGATATATTAATGAATGCTTAGTAGATCAGAGCAGGAGCTCGCGTTGCAGTGGCGAACGGAGCTCACGTCACTCATTGGGAAAAATGCTCAGAGAAACAAAAGGAAAGCGCTGATAAAAATCAGTGTTGCGAGACAGCGAATGGGAAACAAAAGCAACACCCAGTCGTTAGTACAAACTCACAAATACTGAGTAGATTTGAGAAACAAAGAGGAAGCTTGCGTCGCCATGGCAACGTAGCTGACGTCACTAAGCAAGGGAAACGCTATAAGCGTGCATAAAAAAAGAAAAAGAGCTAGTCGAACCAGAACCCTAACATACCTCAGCCCTATTGGATTTACACCAGGATCTCGCTACAACGAGACCGTTACCATCTATCCCTCAACACTGAGGCTTGTGTAGCCAAAAAAGCATGTCAGTGAAGAGCCGGTCGAACCAGAATCTGACCCTAACGAACGTAATGACCCTAACGTACCTCAGACCTTTTGGTCTTACACCAGAATTCCTCCTCAAAATGACCCTGCTACTGTCTAGCCCTAAGTTCCTACGTCTCACAATATACCAAGCAGTACAGTATACCAATGCAAGGCTAAGGGTGCGGCAAGAGACACTGCTCTGAAACGGCTTTAAATACCTGAAAGAGCAGTTGCCTCTAGTCAGGTGTACACACGTGGACAAAATTGTTGGTATCCCTCAGTTAATGAAAGAAAAACCCACAATGCTAACAGAAATAACTTTAATCTGACAAAAGTAATAATAAAGACAAAGTCTATGAAAATAAACAAATGAAAGTCAGACATTGCTTTTCAACCATGCTTCAACAGAATTATTTAAAAAAATAACTCATGAAACAGACCTGGGCAGAAATGATGGTACCCTTAACTTAATATTTTGTTGCACAACCTTTTGAGGCAATCAGTGCAATCAAACAATTCCTGTATCTGTCAGTGAGACTTCTGCACCTCTCAGCAGGTATTTTGGCCCACTCCTTATGAGCAAACTGCTCCAGGTGTCTCAGGTCTGAAGGGTGCCTTTTCCAGACGGCATGTTTCAGCTCCTTCCAAAGATGCTCAATAGGATTTAGGTCAGGGCTCATAGAAGGCCACTTCAGAATAGTCCAGTGTTTCCTCTTACCCATTCTTGGGTGTTTTTAGATGTGTGTTTTCGGTCGTTATCCTGTTGCAAGACCCATGAACTGCGACTGACACCAAGCTTTCTGACACTGGGCAGCAAAGCAGCCCCAGAACATAACAGAGCCTCCTCCGTGTTCTTTTCTTGATATGCATCATTTTTCCTTCTGTGAACATAGAGCTGATGTGCCTTGCCAAAAAGCTCCAGTTTTGTCTCATCTGTCCATAGGACATTCTCCCAGAAGCTTTGTGGCTTGTCAACATGTAGTTTGGGAAATTCCAGTCTGGCTTTTTTATGTTTTGTTTTCAACAATGGTGTCCTCCTTGGTCGTCTCCCATTAAGTCCACTTTGGCTCAAACACTGACTGATGGATCGGTGCGATCTGACACTGATGTTCCTTGAGCTTGAAGTTTCATGTTAATCTCTTTAGAAGTTTTTCTTGGCTCTTTTGTTACCAGTCGTATTATCCGTCTCTTTGATTTGTCATCAATTTTTTTCCTCCTGCGTCCACGTCCAGGGGGGTTGGCTACAGTCCCATGAGTCTTAAATTTCTGAATAATATATGCAACTGTAGTCACAGGAGCATCAAGCTGCCTCGAGATGGTCTTATAACCTTTACCTTTAACATGCTTGTCTATAATTGTCTTTCTAATGTCCTGAGACAACTCTTTCCTTTGCTTCCTCTGGTCCATGTTGAGTGTGGTACACACCTTGTCAACCAAACAGCTCACAGTGACTACCTGAAGCCCTATATATAGGCCCACTGATTGAAAATTACAAGATTGTAGACACCTTTGATGCTAATTAGTGAACACACCTTGATTTAAACATGTCCCTTTGGTCACATTTTTCAGGGGGTACCATCATTTCTGTCCAGGCCTGTTTCATGAGTTTATTTTCTTTAATAATTCTGTTGAAGCATGGTTGAAAATCAATGTCTGACTTTCATTTGTTCATTTTCATAGACTTTGTATTTATTATTACTTTTGCCAGATTAAAGTTATTTCTGTTACCATTGTGGGTTTTTCTTTCATTAACTGAGAGGTACCAACAGTTTTGTCCACGTGTGTAATTAGCACCAATTCTACTTGGTGTATACATGCTAGGGATTGCCGTCCTAATCCCAGCACATTTACCCTTTAGTGTCGGGCCACGGAACTGCATGGTTCTTAATAACTTGTTATTGTTACTTAATGTGCATTGTTATTATTCATTAATATTGTCACCCATTGAGTACACACACACACACATATACACCCTCATTGACAAAAAAATTAAGCACACAAGTAGAAATTATGTTGGATTACTGCAACACTTGGCATGCAGTTCTGTCTCAGGCAGCTGGTATGTAAATACTTACAGGTGAGGTCTGATTAGACACTGGGTCTTGCCACAAAAGGGCATATTTCCCCCACTCCTCTATAAAAAGGCTCTCAGAGGCTGGTTTTGGATAGTGTACCTAAGAGATCGTTTACTGCTAGACATGCCTCTATGACGCACTCAAAGACATTTTGCCCAGGTGACAGCCTTTACAGGGAGCGCCACAGACTGAGAGAAGCAGGAGGGTCATTTCAACGAATTGCCTGCCATGTAGGTCGCTCTGACCTAGCTGTTAGGAGGCATTGGAAGCAGTGATTCAGTGAGAACAGACAGACTACCAATAGAGAGGATCGTTTGATCAGCTGACAAGCATGAGCAGCTCATACAGTTTTATTGTCCACCATCCAGACACAGGTGACACCTTCACTACACACTTGTCTGTGCCCGGACCATTTCAAGGCAAAAATATATTTGGTGTCACGATGTCCTGCCATTGACAGCCATCGTCTTTGTTGTAGTGGTTTCATAACAAGAAGCCTGGACTGCTCTGAACTGGAACCATATAGTCTTTAGAGCTGAATCCAGGTTCTGTTTTGGATCTGACAATGATCGTGTTCAAGTATGGAGGCTTCAAGGTGAGCCCTTCGACTTTCCTTTGCTGTGGAGTGACACAATGCCCCAACAGCTGGTGTGATGACCTGGGAAGTCGTTTGTTTTTCCTCCTCGCTCATGCGCAGTTCTCCTTCTCATTCCTCGCAGTTCCTTGAGTCTGGTTCTCGAACTCACTCTGCCTTGAACTAGCATGATGACTGAAGCATTCGTCATTTGGGAAGCCAGCCGCAAGCCGCCGCTCTGCCGTCTTTCTGTTCTCTGTTCCCGTTTCCTGGACTCACGTTTGGTTTCGTCTTCCTCGTTTTACATACTCGTTACTTAGTTTCCGTACCTCGCCTAGACCTGTGTTGTTTTGTAAATAAATATTTACCCTTATTTCGTCATGCCCGTTGCTTGTCTTTTGGGGGTCTGCATTGGGTTCCAGCCTATATTTCCTGGGGGTCTTTAGGACTCCCCATAACATTTATCACCAGTCGAGCAATTTTGGGACCATCTGGGACACCAGCTTTGGCAACCTAGGAGTGTGAAGGATCTAAGGCCCAGCTGCAACATCTGTGAGCAAATGTGCCACAGGATAGCATATGGACCCTGTTTGCCCCCAATACCCAACTGTATCTCATCTTGTATCCAGGCCAGAGGCAGCCTAACAGGGTAATTAGAGTCTCCTTCCAAAGGTACAGTTGTCCCCAATAAACTTACCCTTTCACTTTAATATTGTAGTCACTTACATATATCATCATTACATTAACACATATTACGTTTCATTCGATTCCAAAAACTCCCTCTTGGTGAGTTATCTTTTGTCAGTGAGTATATATGGTTTTAGGAATTATTTAAAATAAATAAATAATTATTTAAAATAAAGGTATTTAACAGATATGATACTGTAACTATCAAATCATATATGTTATATAAATTCATTTAAAAGACAGAAATGTTTTCAGAAGACTGTACATTTATCATTTCCTCTAGTTCAAATCCAGAATGTGGAATAAAAGGATCAGGATTTGTAACATCCTCTACTTTGCTGACACCTTAAATGAAAACATGTCCGTAATGAGGGATAATCTTTAGGTTTGCATGGTTTGCCAAATCACATCAAAGTTGGACACAAAAAGGCACATAGTGTCTTTTTCACTCCTGCCTCAGGATGAGGGCTGGAGAAGTGTGATTTGCAAAAGTGTGACTCTAATGTGATCTCCATGGTGACAGTAATAATTCTCTTGCTCTTTAGACACACCATCAATACCAAACATACTAGAAAAACAAGGGGGTTATACTCTCTCTATTTAGAAATATCTGACCTTTTTACTAAAGGGCTGACTGCAACTTTTAACTAAATACCAAAAAAGGCAAAAAAATTGGGTAAGGGTAGTTAGGGTTATTCGAAGGTGTATAATTACTTAGCCACAGTGATATTATGTCAGTGTCAAACGTGTGTGTGTGTGTGAACGCGAGCCAAGTTTATATATTATGTGTGAGGAACAAATGTGCTCAGCATAGAAAAGGTTAGAAAATCTGCCATTTTTTTACCCTGTGGGAACATTTTGCTGATCCCTACAAGGAAAATAGCAAACATTGCAATATCTACTCATAACAAAGTTATGAGTAGATATTACAGTAAGAAGCTAAAGTGTTCATTATGTCAATTAAAGTCCCCAGGAAATTTGTTTACCAAGATTGTGTGTGTATATATGTGTGTATATATATATATATATATATATGTGTGTGTGTGTGTGTGTGTGTGTGAGAACAGGAAACAGTTCTGACTTGCCAATGCTTGGGATTTCATTCTGCATGGTGTATTTCACAAGGCTTTGAAGCAGGGAATTTTTCTGAGCCCTTCAACAATAGAAAACAAAATGAATATGCATCAGAGGTTGCTGCTAGGCAACTACCAAGTGGCTGACCACTTTCCTGATCCACACGTGTCGTTTACAAATTCGAGCTGTCTTTATTCCTGGTAATAGTTTGCTGAAGGTGCGCTGATGGGGATGATTCTAGACCATTTCAGAAGCGAGGTCAGACCAACATTATATACAATTGATCCTCTTAACATCTACCTGTTTCTGGTAGCTTTAAAGGAAGCCATGCAGTCTTTCTCTGAATGCTTTTACAATGTGTTTGTAAATGTAATATTTAGAAAAAATAATACATGTATTTTAATAAGAAATGGTGGTGCCAAAGCCTGGAACTTGGTCGAGAAATGAAATTATCATGGCCCAGACAAATTATGCCATTGGCCTCCCTACTGGGTTAGCAGCATCAGGAGCTTGTAACATTGCAGCAGGAGAAGTTAACAAAATCACAAGGATGCCTACAACTGGTCTAAGAGGTTGGAGTGCCCTTCCATCGCAGCCACAACTTTTTTCCAGACTATGTTGAGTCATAGTAAAATACCATGGCCACACCATTTCTCTCTGCAGTGGGCCCACATGTACAGTTACAGACGTTTATTTTGTCCCAGTGCTCCGGTCAAGATGATTTCATTCCCAAAAATTCAGAGTTCTTTCATCCCCAGAAGTTGTGGGGAACCAACCACTGTTTGGGGTAAAATAAGCCAGATGTGTTTGCTGAATTCAAGAAATAGAATTGTAACTATTGTAAATTTTCTCATTTTGCTCCATGAGAGAACTGAAACTTTATTAGATATGCTGTGAAGGTCTGTCAGCTTGACAACACTTTTATTGCAGTCCAAAAAGTTCAAGCTTGCCATCATCTGACCAGAAAATCTTACACCAAATGCCATTGGAAGAGTAAATGACTCAGTGTGTCACTTTTACAGAAGAGCCTTTTTTCTTGCAGTCTTTTCCTACTGGCCAGCTTTATGTAGAGCTTGCTGTCATATGCACAGACCGACAGATCTCAAGTGTAAAAACCTGCCCATCCTTCAAGTTGCTCCTGGCCTCTTACCTGATCACAATCCTTCTGACTTGGCCATCTAGTTTGAAGGATTTTTACTTATTAAATGTTAATAATTGTTCAGAAGGTTACAGGTGATGCTGTTTTTTTTGTACAATTATATACGCCTCCTTATCAAATTTATCACATACAGTGGAAAATATTCCATAATAAATTCACTTGGAACATCGTCAATGACTAAAATGTACATACTATTGTTGACAGCGTTGTTGTCATAAGCACAGTGGCAATGCAAGGGGCATTTTGCATTGCCGCTGGGATATAAGACTTGTAATAAATGTGTTGTAATAAGTAAATAAAAAACGGATGTTAATACATACACTCACCTATCACTTTATTAGGTCTGACTCCTTGTTTCTACACTCATTATCCATTTTATCAGTTCCACTATCAGTTCCACTAAACACTTTGTAGTTCTACAACTACTGATTGTAGTCCATCTGTTTCTCTTGTCCCTTTACTCTGTTCTTTACTGGTCACGATCCCCACAGGACCACCACTGAATTTACTGAAAGATGAACATAAAATACATACACAAACTAGTAATAAACCGAACAAACAAAAAACCACCAGCTACCGCAAGACACATAACTGAACGGGCTCACCGGAATAAAGGCTGCAAACGGGTACAAAGAACAAAACGCCGTAACAGTCAGAAGGATAGTAATCCAAACACAAATCCCCGCGCCGAGGAAGAGCTGGGACGCTGCTTAAATACCAATAGAAACAGCTGTGAGTCATTACGGTAAGCGTCCCAGCTTCTCCCTCGGCGGCTTTGCAAACCGGGTGGCGCTATGAAAAGTCAGTGTCCGGATCGCCACCCGGCGGCCAGGAGGAGCACAACGTCCACGTCCCTGGCGCTCCGTGACATAACCACCCCCCCCCAAAGGAGCCCGAGACGAAGCCAGGGCTCCTTAACAGGTCCTGTCCGGGGGCTTTCTCTCCGGGCGGAGCCTGAGGGGAAGCGAGAACAACTCACGAAAATACACGGCCTCCGGCAAGGCCTCTGGAGAACGGACAGCCTCCGGCGGGGCCTCTGGAGAACGGACGGCCTCCGGTGGGGCCTCAGGCGGACGGACGGCCCCTGGCGGGGCCTCTGGAGAACGGACGGCCTCCGGTGGGGCCTCTGGAGAATGGATGGCCCCCGGCGGGGCCTCTGGAGAACGGACAGCCCCTGGCGAGGCCTCTGGCGGACGGACAGCCCCTGGCGAGGCCTCTGGCTCGACCGTCGCCCTCGGCGCAGCCGCAGGAACTGCTGACGCCCTCGACGCGACCGCAAGAACTGCTGACGCCCTCGACGCAGCCGCGGGATCTGCAGCCGCCCTCGGCGCAGCCGCAGGATCTGCAGCCGCCCTCGGCGCTGGCACAGGAACTGCAGACGCCCTCGGCGCTGGCACAGGAACTACAGACGCCCTCGGCACTGGCACAGGAACTGCAGACGCCCTCGGCGCTGGCACTGGAACTAAAACAGACAAGACGGGTACAGGTGCTGGAACACTCGCTCTCGGAACCGCCACTGGATCCGCTGCTCTCAATGCAGGCACTGGAACAGATGCCCTCGGAATGACCACAGGGACATTCACCCTTGGTGCTGGCACTGGAACAGTTGTTCTTGGCATGACCACAGGGACCTTCACTCTCGGTGCTGGCGCTGGAACAGTTGTTCTTGGCATGACCACGGGGACCTTCACTCGCGGTGCTGGCACTGGAAAAGTCACTCTTGGTACTGCCACCGGATCTATTGCCCTTGGAGCTGACACAGGTCCTGGAAAAGACAGCCTTGGAGCAAGTACTGGCACTAAAGTCCGAGACGCGGGAGTAGGCAAAATTGTCCGTGGTGCAGGAGGTGGCACGACTGACCGAGACGCGGGAGTCAGCACGAATGTCCGAGACGTGGGAGTAGGCACACTTATCCGTGGGGCAGGAATCCGTACCTTGCTAGCGAGCTCTGAAACCCGAACACTAATTGCTGACGGCTCTACAACGGGGCTAGCGAGTACAGAAACAGGAAACCAAAAGGCTATCGGCTCGTTTACTGAGCTAGCTTGTACTGACACAGGAAATAAAGAAGCTATCGGCTCATCAATTGAGCTATCTTGTACAGAAACACGAGTTTCCTGCAGTGAACTAGTGTGGTCTGAAACACGATTATCCACAACTATCGGTTCATGTTTTGAACTAGTGTGGTCTGAAACACGATTATCCACAACTATTGGTTCCTGCAGTGAACTAGTGTGGTCTGAAACACGAGTGTCCACAACTAGAGGTTCAACTTTTGCACTAGTGTGGTCTGA
>JAJAGP010005953.1:0-27033 GCA_025084515.1 Ancistrus triradiatus | reverse complement strand
CCTGTGCGACACGGGATTACCACTATCCTTAACCATACGCAAGGGTAACGCCAAACAGAAACGAGCTCTCAAAACTTCGCATATGTAGCGAGACAGTGCGCCGAAGGCCGGCATTAGGAAGCTCATTTTATAGGAGGCCGACCGCGGCGTTTAGTGGTCCCGCGGCGACCCCTAGGGGCGGGAATGCGCCCCCTGATAAAAACACTTTTCTTTTATTGTTCGGATGAAATATGTTAATTTTGTGAGATTTTGAGCTGTATGCCAAAATCATCAGTATTAAAACAATAAAAGACTTGAAATATTTCAGTTGGTGTGCAATGAATCTAAAATATATGAAAGTTTAATTTTTATCATTACATTACGGAAAAGAATTAACTTTATCACAATATGCTAATTTTTTTAGAAGGACCAGCATATTTAATATTACATTAATATATTTTCTGAACAAGTATTTAATAAATTAATATAATATAAAGTCAAAGTCAGATTTATTTCAATAGCACTCTTTACAATGGAACATTGTCTCAAAGCAGTTTTACAATTTTCTATTATCTGGACCCAAAGCCAGAACTGAGCAAACCTATGGCAACATGGAAAAACTCCCTAAATGTCATAAGGAAGAAACCGCTGGAGGGAACCAACCTGCTTGGGCAGCCTGGGTGTTATATATTAGAATTAAACTAAGCTAACTGAAAATTAAAAGAAAAAGAAAATGAAAATGCATCCATTATCTGATGACATTAATAAATCATTAAATATCCTAATGCTTTCATTACTATGATGACATAAATATTTCAGTGCTATGACCAAGCCTAAATAATATGATAATGCTAATCATAAATGCTGTTACTTTGGAAGTAACTACATAGCTGCTGGTAAACAGCTTTTTCTATCATCAGTCCAGTATGTAATACGTTATAATACATATGCTTTTAAAATTTTTAATCATACCTTATTTTTATAAATGACTTCTTGTTTTTAAATGGAACAGAGCAATTACAATGGAGAAAACACACACACACACACACACACACACACACACACACACCAGTTTCACTACGGCACTACAATATTCTGTTCAATTTGAAACTTCAATCTTTTTCTTCGCTCAAAGCTAACACATAACAATGGACATTTCATAAATGTAGTGGAATCAAAAGCACACTGAAATTGAGTGAAAGTAAAAACTCTCAAACAATAAAAACATGCAAGCAAAATACAAACAATTGAAAATGCTACTTAATTTGTTTGGGTCATGCAAAGTTTGGGACATGCTCAGTGTGTTTGTTCTCTATTTCTTCTCTATTTTATATATTTTTATTTATTTATTATGTATAGTGCTGTTTTATAATGTGCAGTTTTAAATAATCTATTGGTTATATTCTTCAAAATATTGTATCTCTTTGATTTATTATAGTCTATAGCTTACTATATTTTGTTTATTAAATTATCTTCACATTTTCTATTTTTATTTTTCTACTTAGTGTCTGTGTATGTAATCTATTATTATAAATGTATTGTTTATATGCATTTATATCTTTATATATTTCATTTAATTCTTACATATATCGTCTAGACTGCACAAGGACTCTTGGTGTCTTCCTCAACACATTAGGGGAGTTCCTCCCTGAGATTGTAGAAACAGTGTTCCTCCATTCGGTCTGTGAGCCTAAATAGTTGTAAAGCTGCTTTCAGACAATGCTCTTCTGTTTCTGTTGTAAAAAGCACTATAAAAATAACTTTGTTTTGACTTGACTTGTTGTGTATTTGCGTGTTTTCTGCCTTGCCAGAGGCATCCTAGTCTCTAGCACTCCTTGTAGTGCGGGCTGCGTCTTTGGTTGTCACATGACCTGAAAAGGGGTGCCCCCACATTAAAACAATCTTCTTGTTCAATAAAGATATAAACAATTTATTTAATGTATAAATCAATCAATGTAAACATGATTAATTTCATTTTTATAAATGAACAATGTGTGCATTGACAGAGGTGGTGTTCTGATTATATTCAAATAAATAAAACTTTTAATAAATAATAAATAAATAATAATAAATAAATAAATAAATAATAAATAATAATTATTATTTAAAAATGTATTATAAAAAATAAATAATAATAAATAAATAATAAAGAAACTCTTCCACCAAAGGAAGTGTGGCTTTTAAAATGTCTGCCTGCTTTTGCTGCTTTGCTCCTGCAAGTCATTATGATGTCATGATCGTGGCTTCCCTTTTGTGGAAGTTCCGTTTCAGTGTTGCGGCGTTTCGGTGTTTAAGTGTTTCAGCTTTCCAGTGTTTCTTCCTGTCATTTTGCTACGTTTTCTTATATTTCTTCATAAATTTCTCCTCAAACGCATTTGGAGTGACAGAATTCCTTTACAGGTAACACATTTTGTACACTTTAATGCACAGATATTTATAAAATTAGCAGGTGGTCGTTTCATATTTCCAGTATATTATGTTTGGGAAGGTTTTGTTTATGTTTAAATGCGATCGGTCCGTTATTACACGTAGATTAAACTATTCAATGGAAAGTAAAAGATCTGAGCACTTCTTCCGCCTCTTCTTGCTCCGGGCGCAGGTCTCACAAGCGGTAATGAGACCCTTGACGTCCGCCTCCATGCCTGGCCACCAGAAGGTCCGCTTAAGGAACTCGTAAGTTCGAGTGCCTCCTGGGTGCGCCGTGAAGGGGGCCTCATGGCCCCAGCGCATGACCTCCCTCCGAGCTGAAGTGGGGACGAACCTATGGCCCGGAAGACCGTTCCCCGGATCGGGTTCCCGGCGGAGAGCTCTAGTGATGACCTGGTCAACTTCCCAGGTCAGGACCCTGATGACCTGAGCAGAGGGAAGTATGGGATCAGGTGTGGGAGAGGCCTCGGGTGGATCCCACTGCCTGGAGAGGGCGTCGGGCTTGGCGTTCTTGGAGCCCGGCCGGAAGGAGACCGTAAAGTCGAACCAAAAAACAGTGACCAGCGGGCCTGACGGGCATTGAGGCGCTTGGCCTGCTGAATGTATGCCAGGTTCTTGTGGTCCGTCCACACTAGGAACGGATGTTTGGCCCCTTCCAGCCAGTGGCGCCACTCCTCCAAAGCCAGCTTTATGGCCAGGAGCTCCATGTCCCCGACCGGGTAATGGCGCCGGGAGTAATAGGCGCATGGGTGGAGTTTGTGGGCCGGGGCGGACTTTTGTGGGCTTGGGAGAGAACGGCCCCAACTCCTACTTCAGAAGCGTCTACCTCAATGACGAACGCCTCATTGGGATCAGGGAAGCAGAGGACAGGAGGGTTAGTAAGACACTTCTTGATCTCCAGGAAAGCCCATTCCGCTGCTTCCATCCAGCGGAATGGACCGGCCTCCTTGCGAGTAAGGGCAGAGAGTGGAATGGCGATGGTCCCCGAAGTCCCTAATGAACCGACGAAAAAAATTGGCGAAACCCAGGAGCCGCTGGACCTGACGTACCGAGGTGGGGCGGGGCCAGTCGGCCACCGCCCGGGTCTTGGCCAGGTCCATGCTCAGAGTCCCATGGGAGACCACGAATCCCAGAAAGGAGACGGAGGAGACATGGAATACCGACTTCTCCAGTTTCACAAATAGGCGGTTGGCAAGGAGGAGCTGGAGGACGTGCTGGATGTGCTCCGCCATGGTGCTGCTGAAGATTAGGATGTCGTCGAGGTAGACGTAGACATACCGGTCGAGGGCCTCCCGCAGGACATTGTTGATGAGTCGTTGGAAGACGGCGGGGGCATTCATGAGGCCGAAAGGCATTACCAAATACTCATAATGCCCCGTGGGGGTAAGGAAGGCCGTCTTCCACTCATCCCCCTGCCGGATGCGAACAAGATTGTAGGCACTCCGGAGGTCCAGATTAGTGAAGACGCTGGTCCCCTGGAGCACCTCAAACGCCAAATTCATGAGGGCCAGGGGGTAACGGTCTTTGACCGTAATGGCGTTGAGGCCTCGGTAGTCTACGCAAGGACGAAGAGACCCGTCCTTCTTCACCACAAAAAAGAAAGGTGAAGAGGACGGTCGGATGAACCCCAACCGCAAGGCCTCAGCGATGTACGACCGCATAGCCTCGGGCAGGAGGTTGATGGCAAGCGGTGCGGAGGGAGGAGCTGAGGCCTTGCGGTTGGGGTTCATCCCCCTTTGCTGAACACCCTACCCAGGTCCTTGTACTGGGCAGGGACGGAGGAGAGGTCTGGCCCTGACTGTTGCACAAGAGGAGCTGGCGGGGGAATGAGGCAGGCCTCTTTGCACTTAGGGGACCATGAAAAGACCGACCCAGACTGCCAGTCGATAGAGGTGTTGTGGGCCTGCAACCAAGGGAGCCCCAAAACCAGCTGGTGATGGGGAGTCTGGGTGACAAGGAGGGCTAGCAGGTCTGTATGGTCCCCGATGACCACTTTGAGGGGGGAGGTCTGGTGCATGACGGGACCACAGCCCAAGGACCGGCCATCCAGGGTCCTGAACGACCGGGGCCGCTGGAGACCCTCCAGCTGCAAATTGAGCTGTTGGGCAAGGCGAACATCGATGAAGTTGCCGGCTGTCCCAGAATCGACCAGGGCCCGGACCGGCACAAGGGGACCCCCTCCCTGGCCAATGCTGGCCCGGAGGGAGAGGCAGGTACATGACTTGTGCCCGAGAGGGCCAAACCGGGTATCTAGACCCATGGGCGGCCGCCTTCTCCCGTGCCTTCTGACGTCGGCGGGTGTCTAGGGAAGTGGCCAGGGTTTAGAGGTCGTTGAGGGTTGTCGGAGGGTCGCGTGTGGCCAACTCGTCCTTAAGACCCTCACTAAGGCCTTTCTGAAAGGTGGCCATGAGGGCCGGTTCATTCCAGCCGCTCTCTGCGGCCAGAGTTTGGAAATCGACGGCATACTCGGCCGCCGAGCCTGAACCCTGAACGAGCTCAGAAAGACGAGCCGCGGCATCCCGCCCACCGTGAGGATGGAAAAAGGTGTCTTTGATAGCCTGGGTGAAGGCAGATTCTGAGCTGCAGATCTGGGACCCTGACTCCCACTGGGCCATGGCCCAGGCCAGGGCACGACCCCAGAGCAGGAAGATAATATAAGCCACCCGAGAGTGTTGCGTGAGAAAGCGAAAGGGCTGCAGTTCGAACGTTAGTGAGCACTGCAGCAAAAACCCCTTACAGCGTTCTGGTTCCCCTGCAAACCTCCCGGGAGCGGTGATGGGAGAGTCCCCCACCGAAGCGGCCCTAGGGGCCGGAGCGGGAGGAGGGGGAGTCGGCGGCGCCTGGGATGGGGGTGCACTGGACAGCTTGGCTGTCAACTGGGTGACCGCCAAGGTGAGTTCCTCCACTTCTCGCCCCAGGGCAGTGAGTTGCCGCTCATGCCGACCAAGGGTAGCACCGTGGTGCTGAAGCACGGTCCCCGCCGTTGGGGGGGTGGAGGGGTAGGCGTACCTGCTGGGTCCATACTGGGCACACTATACTCTTATGGGTCGACCAGGTAACGGGACACTGGTCGAGGGAAAAACGTGGGGGAAGGAGAACCCAAGTGCAGGAAAATATGAATATAGAATATTAAATATGAAAATAACTATGCCGGGTTAATAAATAAATATATATACCTTGGTATATGGTGAGAGGACGGCGGCAAAGCCGACGGGGGAAGCACACCCACTCGTAGGAGTGACTGTGGCCGGGATTTGATCCGAGTGTCTTGGGTGCAGGTGAGTTACCACTACACCGTGTGTCCGCGAGAGGAACCGGAGATGATACTGAATAAGGGTGTACGGGCAGAAAGAAGGGCCGTGTTGAACGGGCTCAAACATCAACAACGATTGCCTAAAAGGCTAATAAGAGAGATACCAAGAACCTATAATATAACTAAACTAACGCCCTAGGCGCGATATGCCAGATAAGACCGATGAAGGCAAAAGAAACAAAAAGAGATCGCTATATAGCGAGACTGGAGGGGAACTGCGCATGCGCAGTAGGGGGATCTCCGAAGAGACCCAGGAGAAGCCGAAGCGTTAGCAGAGGCATCTCTGCTGCGCTGCAAGGAGCAGCCGGCGCCGCCCTCCAGCTTGGGATGCCTGAACCGTAACATAGATGGGGTGTACAAAAGTTTATGACAAGCCATGGTATATTCTTTGGAGCTGATGCAAAGTCGCCAAACAGCACTTCAAATGGTTGAAAATGAAACACATCGACCTTTTTAAATGTGCTTTTTTAAAATGGATAAAAATCAAATTTGTATAATAAAAATAAACAAACAAAAGAATGTGTGTATCTAAGCATCAGTAACATTTTCTGTTTTTAACTTCTATGGGTGCCAATATAAATGTCCTGGATTAACCACATTTTGTTTGCTTATTTTATTTATTTAACGTTGCATCAGCATCATTGGCTATTCACGACAGGAGCAAGGTTACGTCAACGCTAGGCAGACACATTTACATTGGGCCAATTTAGATCGTGTTTCTGAGTAATGAGCTTGTTAATGACTACAATGGATTGGCACCTTGTCTAGGGTTGTTCTTGCCTTGTGCTCTGTGCTGCCGGCTTGGCACCAGCTCTCCCATGACCCTGTCAAGGATTAAACAGATAAGTAAGTGAGTGAATGAGTGGGCTTGTTAATGAACTGAGTAGTTGGATCAGGTGTGTTGGGAGCAGAGAGAACACTAAAAGATGCTGGTTGCTTTGGCATCCTACAAGTGTGCTCGATCTACAGGCCCAGCTGCAACATTTGTGGGCAAATGTGCCACAAGATGCCATACGGATCCTATATGCCTCCATGCCCAACCATATCTCATCTTGTATCCAGGCTAGAGGTGCCCAAGCAGGATTTATTCTTTGGTGTTGATAACACTGCTATTCTAAGGTCAAAGGGGGGACATGCAAAAACACTATAGTCCCAGGCTGAGGTGTTGTGTGTTTTACATATTAGGAAGTCTTCTCCACCTTTCATGTCACCCACCTCCAGAGGGAATGAGGAAAAAAAAACAGAGTGAGAAAGTGAGTTAGTTTTGTTGATAGGAGGGACCACAGTCTCACTGTGAGTTTTGGGGGATGTATAAGAAAACGGTTTGATGATTATTTATGGAGAGGTGCAGGAGGCCAAGATGTGGCTTATGCACGTAGTTCAAACATTTAAAATCTGAAATTGAAATGTCATTCTGAAGTATTGAATGATTTATTGCTGAATGGATTCTTATACTAAACTACAGTAGTCATGAAAAAAAGTTACATTTAGGTATCTGTGTTGATTTATGTGAATGTCTATGTTGAAAAACGTGCTCATTTCTTGTGACCTGTCTATTGTGTTCTGGTGAAAGTTTAACCACATATATTTACAGTTAGTCAAATGTGTGAAATATGAATGATTACCAGCATATCAACTTATAAGTAATATGCCAATCCGATAACATGATGCCAAGTTTTACTGAATTTCACTGCCAATTTTATGCAAAATATGGCTGTTGCATGTTCTAATTTGGATCTACTTAATTTTTTTAATGCTCCCCGTTACATGCATGGTCCATACATAGAGCAAGAAATGCCAGCATCCAACAATTGCCTCAATACACTCCTGGTCAGCTAGATCAAAAAAGATAAACCTCATCTACTGGAAGAGTGAGCATGAATGGAGGGACATTCTATGCTGCCCGTATTCCCAGTGACCTCTATCAGTCAGTAGGGGTTTGATGTTGTAGGAGCAGAGAGATGAGCACAAGCCTTGCCTTCCTACTATCAGGCACAGCCAATTGTATCTTCAAAGTCCTCATCCAGCTGGTGATGGGTAAGAATATTAGCCTTCTGCACCACCCAAACACCTTGCATGACATTTAATATCTATGAACCAAGTGGCTCCTCATGCAGTGTTTTGAGAGTTTTGTTGGTGAGATAGATCTACACTTTATTCTCAGACCTCCTAAAGTGGTTTGGGCAAGCTATATTTTTATATAAAGGACAGGACTGTAGCACAGCGGGAACTTGGGTTACATCATCTTCAGTTACTGTGTGTGTGAAGTTTGCCACATTCTTTGTAGACACAGGTACTCTGGTATCCTAATATACCCCAAACAAGCTACAGTAGGTGTATTGCCAATACAGTGTAAATGAGTAAGTGTGTGAAGCACTGCGATAGACGAGTGACAAGTCTTTCTGGGACAGGCTCCAGATACTTAGTGGAAAAATTGTTTCTGAAAATGAACAATTAATATCTGATAGAAAAAGCAGTCAGAAAGATTACATCTTTTTATAATACCTAACAATAGATGAATGAATAAGTTGATAACCTGAAATCTGTATTTGCTCAATAAAATACAGTAATGCATTTGGCTATATACTGGATATCTCATGATACTGTGTAATTATTTTAATGGTTTAACTTTAGTGATTTATGATAAAAAACAATGAGACGGTGAAACCCAGGTAGTGCATGTAATAAGCCTCATCTGGCCATCTGAATTTCTTCAAACAAAGCCAAACTGATCAGATTGATCAGCACTTAAGAGAAGGCACATTGGGTGCCACTTTGTAACCTCCTCTCTAGAAAATGACAACATGAAATATAAAACAGTGTAGGATATTCCCTACCCCTGCCAAGCGCCTTGGAATGCAACCTAGATGCAATTAAGCTGTAGTAATGACAATGTAATTCACTTATGGGACAGTAAATGTACAAAGTGACCTCACGTAAAGTTAAATATGTTGTTCAACAACCACAGTTCACGCAAATAAAATTCCCGCCAATCACCACATAAAAATACCAATAGCTTATATATATATATATATATATATATATATACACGTGTATTATATATATATATATATATATATATATATATATATATTAATATAAAATATATATATATATATATATATATATATATATATATATATATATATATATATATATATATATATATATATATATACGTATATATATTAACCAGTGGATATTTATTAACCAATGGAGGCCTGGATTTGGAGTTACACACAAAATTAAAGTGGAAAAACACACTACAGGCTGATCCAACTTTGATGCAATGTCCTTAAAACAAGTCAAAATGAGGCTCAGTATTGTGTGTGGCCTCCACGTGCCTGTATGACCTCCCTCCAATGCCTGGGCATGCTCCTGATGAGGTGGCGGATGGTCTTCTGAGGGATCTCCTCCCAGACCTGGATTAAAGCATCCGCCAACTCCTGGAAAGTCTGTGGTGCAACCTGACGTTGGAGGATTGGAGCAAGACATGATGTCCCAGATGTGCTCAATAGGTTTCAGGTCTGGGGAACAGGTGGGCCAGTCCACAGCTTCAGTGCTTTCATCTTGCAGGAACTGCTGACACACTCCAGCCACATGAGGTCTAGCATTGTCCTGCATTAGGAGGAACCCAGGGCCAACCACACCAGCATATGGTCTCATAAGGGGTCTGAGAATCTCATCTCGGTACCTAATGGCAGTCAGGCTACCTCTGGCGAGCACATGGAGGGCTGTGCGGCCCTCCAAAGAAATGCCACCCCACACCATTACTGACCCACTGCCAAACCGGTCATGCTGAAGGATGTTGCAGGAAGCAGATTGCTCTCCACGGCGTCTCCAGACTCTGTCATGTCTGTCACATGTGTTCAGTGTGAACGTGCTTTCATCTGTGAAGAGCACAGGGCGCCAGTAGTGAATTTGCCAATGTCAAGCATCCTGTACGGTGTTGGGCTGTGAGCACAACACCCATCTGTGGATGCCGGACCCTCATACCATCCTCATGGAGTTGGTTTCTAACCATTTGTGCAGACACATGCACATTGTAATCTGCTGGAGGTCATTTTGCAGGGCTCTGGCAGTGCTCCTCCTGTTCCTCCTTGCACAAAGGTGGAGGTAGCGGTCCTGCTACTGGGTTGTTGCCCTCCTTGCCCTCCTATGGCCTCCTCCACGTCTCCTGGTGTACTGGCCTCCTGGTAGCGCCTCCAGGTTCTGGACACTACGCTGACAGACACAGCAAACCCTCTTGCCACAGCTCGCATTGATGTGCCAACATGGATGAGCTGCACTACCTGAGCCACTTGTGTGAGTTGTAGAGTCCGTCTCATGCTACCACGAGTGTGAAAGCACCACCAACATTCAAAAGTGACCAAAACATCAGCCACAAAGCGTAGGTACTGAGAAGTGGACCCCCCACTCCGTATATATATATATATATATATTAGTGGGGGGTCATGTCCTCAAAACTGAGAAATTGTGACCTACCTCAGAGCTGAATGTTGTGTGAATGTAGTGGTCTGTAGACATATTTTGTGTGTCATAGCAATGTAATGATGTAGGTCTGGTTGGTTGACACTCAACTAAAAATACAATATACATAAGGCATGCATGTACAACACATCTTTGAACATCTGAGATGACACAGATATGTGTTAGAACCTGAAGGCCTCTTGGTTTTGCAAGCACAAACTACAGTTTAGCCTTATTTTATGCTTTTATTCTCTCGTGCTCACATTCCTTCCCCCGAGCTAGTGTTTGTTGAGCTCACCGGAGGGAGTTTGCATGCAGGGGCTTAGGGCCGGGAAGCTATTCAAGGACCAATTTGTTTTACATTTACATTTACATTTGCAGGATTTAGCAGACGTCCTTTTCCAAAGTGACTAACAGAAGTGCTTTGTATTCTTCATAGTAAACATTACCTCATGCTAGTACAGATAAGCAATAGCTCAAGAACACATTCAAATTAAAATCCTGTTAGGATTTGTTTTAGGTAAATCCACAAATAATGATAAAGAGTAACAAATTGTACTGTATATATTTTATTACATATGTAAGTGCATTTTCATTCTGGTGCTGATTGATTAGGTGAGTCTTTAGTCACAGATTGAAGACAGCCAGAGACTCAACCATTCGGACATTGGCAGCCATTCTCTATTGACAGAGGGAGACCATTAGAGAAGGAAGTGGTGATCTGAGAGATGGAGTGGTATTACATTAACAGGTGGAAAAGGTCAGCTGAAAACTAGGTCTAGAACTTTGCCTCCCTTGTGTGTTGTGGACAGTCATTAAAGGACAGGTTGAAAGATGACAAGAGACGAAAGACACAGTTAAGACTAGAGCTATACTGATGGAAGATTGAAGTTACCTAGCAGGGTAAGAGGAAACCCATTTTGGAGGGAAGAGACTTACAATACCATCCGGTTTTTCAATAAAGTCACCCAGACGGCCAGGCAGCCAGTAGACAATAATGATATTGTTGCGGATTCGCCAAGATAGCTAACGCTGGGTTCAAATAATGATTAAATATACACAAAAGGAGAGAGTGCTAAATAATGAACGTTGTGCCAACGCTGGAATTGATAGAATCGAACTCTGAACGACAGCATCAGAGTCTGTGACTTTAACCACGGGACCACAGAGGGACTCACGTGATATGCATGCAAAAACGGGGGTTTAGCCCTAACAGATAGGCTCCGCCTAGCGCAAGCTCAAAAAATAGGGAAAACTATGAATGGATAGGTTAAAAACAATCACTACTAACTGTGCTCTACAAAAGGATGTGGCGAACATGAAGGAAATCGCTCAGGTAGAAAAGTGAGCGATCGCTTTCCCTCTCTCTCTCACACAGAGACTGCGTGTGTGTTCAACCGGCAGCTCGAGAGAGAAGAGAAAGCGATGACGCGCTGTGACGTTAGGCTTGCGGGCTCCCGAAGACGCGAGGCGAGTCACGGTTTCACGGTTCCAGGCGACACAGCATTCCAAATAAATGCACCACGAGCGGGGCAACTGCCTTCTACTCCATGCGTGAGGAACATTAACTTAAATAAAGAAGCGGGAATGGCAACGAGATAAGAGGGAGGTGCTCCAGCCGGTGCAGCAGCGAGTCTAATGCCCCGGAGAGCTCCGGAGGAGCCTTGATGCAGCATAGGAACACGAACAAAGGATCCTTACCCTGCTCTAGCGTCTAATTCCCTAGCGGTTACCATCCGGCTTCCCAGCCATACCATTACTGTCTCTCTTCGAAGAAGCAGTTACCATTATCCCTAACAAAGCTGCTTACCGCCGAGCGTCTGCTGCAGCACGTCTGAGGAGGTACCTGCATGACTGGGTCAGTTTGGCAATATCAGCAGAGAACCTCAGCTGAAAAGATGGAGGGAAGAAGGTCTTGATAAACTTTTGCAACTGGTGATGGGATGGGATCAATTGGTGATGGGATGGGACATAGATGCAATGTGATATGATTGCTGAATAAGAGCAGTTGAATGTCATCTGGTGAAAGAGGAGAAAAGTGCGGATAGTGACAGGTGAGACAAAATGGAAGATCTAGTCCATCTTCTCCTCATAGATGATTGCAAAGCCTTCAGCAGTTAAATAGATTGAGCATGAGGAGGTGGGATGAAGAGTGATGAAAAGATTGCATGGAGTTTGCGGGTGTCAGAGGCAGATTCTTCCAGCTGTTTTCTGTAGAAGGATGTCCTGGCAGCAGTCACATCAAATGAGAACTTGTAGAGGAGAACAAAAGTAATGAAGATCTGCGTCAAACTTGGACTTTTTCCACTTTCTGTCTTTAGCCCTAAGCTGTCTTTGACATCAGCACAGCACAACTGACACCCAAGGGGCAGAGTGAAAATATTTTCTTGGTCTGGAGACGAGAGGGTATAGCAGGTCAACTGGTGAAGAAAGAGATTAAACAAATATTAGTGGCAGATTCCAGGTGAAGAGTAAACAAAAAATCCAGGTGTGGTAAAGCTGTTAGGCAGGGGAGAGGGAGTGGAGGTTATGAAGTATATAAAGGGAAGGTTACATGATGTAGAAAGAGAGCAATAAAGTAGAAAAACTGGTGGTCTGAGAGATGGAGTAGTGTTACACTGGTACAGTGGTGCTTGAAAGTTTGTGAACCCTTTAGAATGTTCTATATTTCTGCATAAATATGACCTAAAAGTAGATAAAGAAAGCCAGTTTAAACAAATGAGACAAAAACAGTGTACATGGTCATTTATTTATTGTGGAAAATTATCCAATATTACATATAATGGGTGGCAAAAGTAGGTGAACCTTTGCTTTCAGTATCTGGTGTGACACCCTGTGCAGCAATAACTGTAGCTAAATGTTTCCTGTAACTATTGACGAGTCGGTGTGACTTGGAGCAATTTTAGCCCATTCCTCCGTGCAGAACAGCTTCACCTCTGGGATGTTGGTGGGTTTCCTCACATTAACTGCTCGCTTCACAAGATTTCGATTGGATTAAGGTCAGGACTTTGACTTGGCCATTCCAAAATATTAACTTTATTCTTCTTTAACCATTCTTTGTTAGAAAGATTTACAGTTTGGCAAAAAAATATTTAGTCAGCCATTGATTTTACAAGTTTTCCTATTTACAGTGGTGCTTGAAAGTTTGTGAACCCTTTAGAATATTCTATATTTCTGAATTTTAATTGATCTAAAAGTCCTAAAAGTAGATAGAGAGAACCCAGTTAAACAAATGAGACGAAATATTATACTTGGTCATTTATATTTATTGAGGAAAATGATCCAATATTACATATTAGTGAGTGGCAAAAGTATGTGAACCTCTAAGGATTACCAGTTAATTTGAAGGTGAAATTAGAGTCAGATGTTTTCAATCAATGGAATGACAATCAGGTGTGAGTGGGCATCCTGTTTTATTTAAAGAACAGGGATCTATCATAGTTTGCTCTTCACAACACATGTTTGTGGAAATGTTTCATTGCACAAACAAAGGAGATTTCTGAGGACCTCAGAAAAAGAGTTGTTGAAGCTCATCAGGCTGGAAAAGGTTACAAAACCATCTCTAAAGAGTTTGGACTCCACCAATCCACAGTCAGACAGATTGTGTACAAATGGGGGAAATTCAAGACCATCGTTACCCTTTCCAGGAGTGGTCGACCAACACAGATCCCTCCAAGAGCATGAAGTGTAATAGTTGGTGAGGTCATAAAGAACCCCAGGGTAACTTCTAAGCAACTGAAGACCTCTCTCACATTGGGTAATGTTAATGTTCATGAGTCCAACATCAGAAGAACACTGAACAACAATGGTGTGCATGGCAGGGTAGCAAGGAGAAAGCCACTGCTCTCCAAAAAGAACATTGCTGCTTGTCTGCAGTTTGATAAAGATCACGTGGACAAGCCAGAAGGCTATTGGAAAAAGGTTTTGCGGACGGATGAGACCAAAATAGAACTTTTGGTTTAAAAGAAAAGCGTTTTGTTTGGAGAAAGGAAAACACTGCATTCCAGCATAAGAACCTTATCCCATTTGTGAAACATGGTGGTGGTAATATCATGGTTTGGGCCTGTTTTGCTGCATCTGGGCCAGGACGGCTTGCCATCATTGATAGAACAATGAATTCTGAATTATATCAGAGAAATCTGAAGAAAAATGTCAGGACATCTGTCCATTAACTGAATTCAAGAGAATCTCATTTGTTTGACTGGGTTCTCTTTATCTACTTTTAGTATTTGTGTGAAAATCTGATGATGTTTTAAGTCATATTTATGCAGAAATTCTAAAGGGTTCACAAACTTTCACACACCACTGTATGAATAAATACTGGCACGTTACACATTTTGGCAAAGGCAACAAATCATATGGATGAAAAACAACCATTGTTATTAGTTTTGTCAATGGTTATTAGACATACAAGTGTGATACTTGATTCTGATTCTGATTCGAAGTTCTGAGTCTTGACAGCGTGTAGCGACACACATGCAGAAACATACCATGTTCATATCTCTCCTTCATCTTCACAGCAAGGACACTATGATCTGCAGTTAGCGTTGCCATGGAGATTAGACTGGGTGCTGTGAGCGTAGACAAGGCTGTAGGTGAAAGCATTGCACGTGCGGTGGGTGGTTAGACTTGAACTTTGATCTCATACCTGAATGTAGCACTTTACACACCTGCTTCTGTGTTGCTTAAGCCAAAAATTGGTTGTCTACTGTTTCAGTATGTGTACATAATGGATAATTTGCAATCAGAATCTCACATACAACAGATTAAATCAATAAGCTTTTCTGCCACAAACATTAGCAGCAGGGCCATCCTGTAAGTTCATTTCACTAAATATAAATTGCCAGTAGATTAGGTTTAGTGAAATGCTCAATGCTTCAGATTCTTTTTTTGTATTAACATAAACACATAAGCTAAACACTCAAAAAATCTGCCTTCAAATCCCAAACTGCTTCCTTTCACTATCTTTTGGAAGCAAGCAGGCTAGGTCCAGCCCTAGAGTACATATTTATCGGCACTTTGATTGCTTCGTAATGACTAAATAAATGAAAGAAGATTGGATTAGGTATTGGATTTGTACGCAGTATGTTATTAAATGAATGTTGATAATGTTATTCGGGAGGGCATCAGGAAGATGAGTGAACTTGATAGTTGCGTGTTTTTTATGCAGTGGGACTCTAAGTGACAAAGGAGAATAACTTGTGTTGTCATTTTAAGACCCCAAAGAGTGTGAAGGATTCAATTAAAAAAGGTTTACTTTGAGTCAAAGCATTGGATGTGTCAATTAAAATGCTGAAACACGTATAGTTGAACTCGATTAACTGAATTTCAGCTTTAATGTGTACGGTATTTTAACCTCATAACTTGCTATAGAAAAAACTATGCTGATATCACAATGATGTTTTGAATGGCTGCTTAAGTCTATAAAAATGCTCCACATTTGATTTATTTAGTGGTTAATTCTGAGGTAACTGTTTATTGTATATTGTACCCTTCAGCACAGGATAAACACCCTGCTTGTTAAAGAGGCGAACCCCTACTCAATCCAAAAAATTAGACAGTCAGGACCAACCAGAACGTCCCATCTCACCACTATCTCACCACTATATTTTCTATATATATATATATTTTTTTCACATTTTCACATTTTTTTTAATATTAAACACATTTTCCAGAACAAGGCACAATGTTCTAACGTTTGACTGAGACTTTGTCGTTAAAATCTTGATTAAAATATCCATGGCCTCTCAACTGATATGATTTACATTTACAGCATTTAGAGTATGCCATTTCCAGAGTGACTTACAACTGATACAATCATACAAGGTACATTTCAAGCAACTGTAAGTTAAGAACCTTACTTTATCAAATTTTTATCAGGCACTACAATGTAGAGTTACATTCACAAATGACACTTAAAATGTTACTATAGAAAAAAACAAGCCTTATGTTAACCATGTCCTGAAGTGGCATCAACTTTTCTGGGCTAGGAGGCATATAGTATGAATCATCACACAGTGGAAATGTGTACTGTGGTGAGACCCATCAGTATTCCAGATCTTTTTTTGAAAAATTGGACACTGTGTGCTCCAGACCAAAGACAAAAATGACCATCCAGACAGTTATCAGCAACAAGTCCAAAACCGAGGGTCTGTCACGGGGTTGGCAAAGATCATATACACTTCTGTGATGGCAGCATTAATGCAGAAAAGTACACTGAAACTTTAGGGAAACAAAATCTGCCTTCACGACAACATCTTTTCCAGGGATGTCCATGCATTTTTCAACAAGACAATGCAAAACATGCTTAATCAGAAAAAAGTTAGGACTGAAATATGTAAATCCCTTCCTTTCTTTGAGGAACATTGTTTTTAAACATGTCAATAATTTTCTTATACATGTGTTAATAAACCAGAGATCCTCTGCCCATCCTTAAAGACTCAGCCTATTGTGAATACTGGTTTTGTACCAAATCGCCTGTTGACAATACATGTTTAAAATCACATCATTATTTAGTTTTGTACCTCATTACTAGCCCTAACGTGTCTCTGTCCCAGCTTTTTGTGGAATGTGTTGCAGGACTGAAATGCAGGGATAGATGTTTATTAACAAATGAAATGGAATATATTGTGGAATATATTGTGTTCATACTGTCAGCAATGAAATCAAAGACAAAAGAAATGTAAGGAGCACTGTATATATTTTATTTGCTTTTTCCATACCGTCCCAACTTTTTCTGATTTGTGGTAGGTTTCACACAGGGGGTTGGTTCCCACCTTGCACCCTGTGTGAACCTGAATTGGGTTTAAGCAAGTATGAAAGTAAACGAATAATAAAGATTCAACTATTAGGTGACATAGTGTTCATTACTAAACTGCAAAAGCTGTGACATCTGGAATTCAGTCTAACACAATTTCCTTTTTTTGCTGAGAATACACATCTGTGCATTTGAATAGTGTATCAATACTGAGCATCATTGTGGTACATGTTTTGTTACCTGTATGAATTAAATCATGTGATACTGAATGTAAACTCTTTCAAGTTTGATTCTATAGAAGCTAACAATCTACAACAATAATTACCTTTCATATCATGCAACGATTTTCATGAACATAAATGATTATACATCTTAAGCAATGGTTTAGGCACCCCTGAGACATGTTTTGCTGGTTTTCTAAATGAAAGTTAATACATTTGCAAGGAACAGCATTAAATTACAGTTTTAATGCAGGTTTTAATGCAGAACCTAAAGGTTTGAATCCACTATGTATTTAAGGTATCAAAACTAAGTCAACTCTGGTAATGGTTTGTTAAAATTTGTACAATATTTTTTTTAATCTGTGTTTGTTCCTAGTTGTTGTGGTATTAACTTTTTTTTATTAGGAAAATCAGCAAAACATGAAATCTGACCAGAGTCCACAAAATTTGCATGAATGTATACTGCATATGCAGCAATAAACAAGCTTTCTCCAAAGAACACACTGGTTTCAATGAATTTTCACTGAGAGACAAGACAGAAAATCGAATACAAGGATAAGAGAGACTGTGAGAGAATGTGTGTATTCTAATAAGGCTGGTACATGATGTAGGAATTTTGGCAGTTTAGAAGAAGCCATTAAACCGTGCTCCCATTAAATATACAATTAATGTCACTCCCATTATGTTACAATTCATTAGCCTAATAGTCAGCAGTTTAAAAGTTTCATTATCATGACCATTTGTTTATGGCCTGTTTCTTCTCTGTTTTTGAGCACCATGTTAATAAAGTGTAATATAATGTGTGGCGAAGCCAGATTTTGTTTGTGCATGCCTACACCTTCTCTAATTTCACAAGCGCTTACAAATCACATAAAGAATGCCTCCTGTAATTACCTCCATTACACTTCCAGCATTCTCCCTTAACACCTACATGCAAGGTTGTTTGTACAGCCATTGTTCTGCACTAGTACCACAAAGGCTGAATAAATAGCCCCAACCAAGTAGTATTTATATACAACCAGCTCCAGACTGATTAAATTTCTTGGTATCAGAAAGGTTAAGTAAACATGATTTGTGGTTATTTAGCATAATCTCATACTTGTACAAAATATTCTAAAAATCATAACCATAACAAAACTGTAAGGGGTCGGGCTGCTCTCCGTCCTTGTGGACTATAGAGGGCAGCATTGACCCCCTAAAGTTATTCCCACGCTCGTACGGCGTTTTGTGGCCCACAAACGCCGGTTTAACGTGGCATTAATTGCCAATTAATCAGCACCGGCTGACTCCCAGGTATTTAAGGCGCCTCTCCTGAGTACCCGGTCGGTGCTCTTTACATTGCACTTCATTCTCATACTACGCATAGGCTAGCTAGACCGCGCGTTTTGGTGGTGACATCTGAAAACCCGCGCTTCACCTCCACGTTTAGTGACCACTCTCAAGAAACCACAAAAGACCCACCGCTTGCTTACCTTCTGTGATCGGTTGACCGTAGGTTAGGCAGGGGGACACGGGTAAAGCTCGGCTCTTTGCAGAGAGCCAAGCTTGGTAGAGTCCGCAAGGCGTGAGGTAAAGTAGGGCTGGGGTAGAAGATCAGGACAGGGTCAGATCCCCCTGGTCACCGGTTCCTGGGTAGCAATCCCTCGGTCTTAACCTCGCAGTTGCGGCGGCGTGGCACCGTTCTGCTTCCGGTCGGCGATCGGGCTTGGGTCCGCCCGTTCTTCGCCGACGCAGGTACGAGGGGCGCTGGTTAGCGTCCAGCATGTCCCTCAATCCGCGAATGTTCGTTTTTTCATGCTTCCGTCCAGGCTGCCACGCGTATCCCCAAGGCCCCGTGGACGGAGTACCGTGAAACCGCTTCGCCACATGCGTGTCCGTTCCCATGCTCCGTTTCTCTCCGGAGAAACGGTGCGTCGCTTCACGCAGCCTTGGGATGTATGAATGATTCCCCAAGGTCTTTTTTCGGCAGTCCCGCCTCGTTCCCGTCTCCCTTAAGCGTTCTTCATTCGCGACCGCGGCTTGTGCCGTCCTCGCTTTGTCCGTACTCCCCGGTTTCCTGCCTTGGGTAATATAATATTTTTCTTTTTGTCTTTATATATTCCTTTTTCTGCCTTGGTTTTTGCTTCAGCTGCAGTAGTGCTACAACATATATAAACAGCACTCTGGTCTGCTGAGCACGTTCTGGAGCGCCCGTGCTATCGCGTACGCTGGTTAAGCGCGTGCACGCGACCCGTTCAAGGCGCGATCGCTCTGCGCATGCACGGACTAGTGCGCCGCCAGCGCTCCCTGCCTGGCGTGATATTGGGTTTCCTTTCATCTTAATTTTCCATTTCTCTGTTTTGGTTTTGTTTCAGTTCAGTGCAGTAGTGCTACAAGATGCAAAACAGCCTTCTTGTCTGCTGAGCACGTTCTGGAGAGCCGTGCTAATATCCGCTACGCCTGGTTTACGCGCGTGTACGCGACCCGTCCCAGCGCGATCGCTCTGCGCATTGCACGGACTAGTGCGCCGCCAGCCTCCTGCCTGCGTGATATTAGTTTCCTTTCATCTTTATTCTTTATTCCAATTCTTTGCTTGGTCTTGGATCAGCTTCAGTAGTGCTGGTAAATGTAAGACAGCGCCTTCTGTGGCTGGCACGTTCTCGAGCGCTGCGCTACCGCTTTACACTGGTTCAGCGTGTGCACGCGACCCTGTTTCCAGCGCGATCGCTTTGCGCCATGCGTGGTTTGGTGCGCCGGCCAGCCTAGTGGCCCATACGCCGTTAAGTGGGGCAACGGCTTAAAGGCGCCTTACGCTGGACAGCGGCAAGCTCTCAGCCTAGGTTTTTTGGGTTATTCCTTCAGTGGCCGAGTGGAGTCTTAGCGGTAACACGGCACCAGACTCACACGCATCGTTCCGGGTTCGATCCTCAGCCACTGAAGTACCTTTGTTTCTCTTTCTCTCTCTTCCTTTGTGTGAACCTTTGTCTTATTTCTCTTTTTGTGTTTTGGTTCACTACTTCCATCTGGAGCTAACTGCACTTGGGTCCCGAAAACCCTTATTTCTTTATTTTTTAACGGTGCGCCCCCTGGGCCCCCGTAACAGAATGGTAGAGCCAAACTGGGACCCAGCGTTAGCTCCTGGGACTTCCTTCAAGGATGTCCCCACCTCTCCTATGCGTCGTCTGCCCTGGCAAACCGGGTCTCGTATGACTTTTGGGGGTCTCCCTTTCGACTCTGATCAGGTTAGGGGTTTGGCATCGAATCTTGACCCCCCGGAGCATCGCAGACTTCGCCGTGGTAGGCGTGGCGCCCCCCACGGTCCCAAGCGAGCATTGCTGGCTCCAGCAGTTTTCTTGGGATCACGGTTTGACCCCGCTGAAGCTCCCAACCCCCCCGAGTTGGAGAGTTCTACCCACACTAATCCTCCACCATCCGAACTACCCCGGGTGTTTGAAATCGCCCAGGGGAGTCGGTCTGTGGGCGAATATGTGGAGGACTTCTGTGCGGCAGCCAGTGAGAGCGGGTTTGATGACCTGCTGCTCATGGCCTTTTTTCAAAGGGGTCTTGACGATGACCTGGAGCACGAACTCTTCCCATTCCTTCCCGTCACCTCCCTGGCCACATTGTGCGATCTGGCCATTCGCACAGATGCGCTTGTTCGGTCTAGAACCAGGAAGGTTGAGACGTGCTCGGGCTTCCAGTCATCGCCATCAATAACTGGTCCGCTGAGCTCTGTACCTGAACCGTTAGCGCTACCTAGCGCCGCTCCAGTGCCTTCTTTAGGCATTAATCTCATTCTGGAGCGTTTAGGTTCTATAAGCAAGCAGCTTGCGCTGCTCAGCTTGGTTCCTGAGCTCGACACGGATACCAGTGGTGTCCTTGCGCCTGTTGACCCCGTACTTGGGCACATGGCGCCGCCTAGCTGCGAACCTGAGCCACTGCGCTCCGTTCCCAAGCTCGCCGCGCCTGTTGACCCCGTACTTGGGCACATAGCGCCGCCTAGCTGCGAACCTGAGCCACTGCGCTCCGTTCCCAAGCTCGCCAGCCGCCCAGTTTGACCCCTTACTCTGGGCAACATAGCGCCGCCTAGCCTGCGAAACCTGAGCCACTGACGCTCGTTCCCAGCGTCGCCGCGCCCGTTACCCCGTACTTGGGCACATGCGCGCCGCCTAGAGTGCGAACCTGAGCCACCTGCGCTCCCGTTCCCAAGCTCGCCGCGCCCGTTGACCCCGTACTTGGGCACATAGGCGCCGCCTAGCTGCGAATCCTGGAGCCCATGCCGCTCCGTTCCCAAGCTCGCCGCGGCCCGTTGCACACCCCGTACTGGGGCACCATGGCGCCGCCTAGCTGCGAAACTGAGCCACTGCGCTCCGTTCCCAAGCTTCGCCGCGCACGTTGACCCCGTACTTGGGCACATAGCGCGCCGCCTAGCTGCGAACCTGAGCCACTGCGCTCCCGTTCCCAAAGCTCCGCCGCGCACGTTGACCCCGTACTTTGGGCCACATAGCGCCGCCTAGCTGCCGAACCTGAGCCACTGCGCTCCGTTCCCAAGCTCGCCGCGCCCGTTGAAACCCCGTACTTGGGCACAACATAGCGCCGCCCTAGCTGCGAACCTGAGCCACTGCGCTCCGTTCCCAAGCTCGCCGCGCCCGTTGACCCCGTACTTTTGGGCACATAGCGCCGCGTCTTAGCTGCGAAACCTGAGCCACTGCACTCCGTTCCCAAGCCTCGCCGCGCCTGTTGACCCCTGTACTTGGCACGTTAGCACCACCAAAGCTGTGGATCTGAGCAACCACGCTCCGTTCAGGAGCTCATTACGCCGCCGCCTACCCCTGCCGTTGGGGCAGGTGAAGAACTCTACGCTGGGTGTTTTGCACCACCGGTCGTCGCCACCGACCCCCTGTGCCTCGGTTGGCGTAGACCTATTCCTGCGCCGCGGATCGTTAGTCCCCGATTCCCGCGCCACGGTCACCAAGACCGATTCCTGCGGGCCGCAAATCGTTGGTCCCGATCCCCGCGCACGGTCACCAAGACCGATTCCTGCGCCGCAATCGTTGGTTTCCCGATCCCGCCACCACTGGTCACCAAGACCGGTTTCTGCGCCGCGATCTAGGGTCCCGATTCCCGCACCACGGTCACCAAAGACCGATTCCTGCGCCGCAATCGTGGTCCTGATCCCCGCGCCACGGTCACCAAGACCGGTTTCTGCGCCGCGATCTAGGGTCCCGATTCCCGCACCACGGTCACCAAGACCGATTCCTGCGCGCCGCATCGTTAGTCCCGATCCCCGCGCCACGGTCACCAAGACCGGTTTCTGCGCCGCGATCTAGGGTCCCGATTCCCGCGCCACGGTCACCAAGACCGATTCCTGCGCCACGATCATTGGTCCCGATCCTCGTGCCTCTGCCACACAGTCCCACCGCTGTGCCTCCATGGTCACCTCTGCTGGCCTTATCGCTGGGGCCCCTGGCGTCTGTACGGTTGGCCCGGCCTCTCACGCCGGCCTGTTTTGTCTTTATGGTCGGTTCCGAGCCGGTTTCTGACCCGCCGGTGCCGAGCTTCGCCCCTGAGCCCCTTGTGTTGGGCCTGGTTCCAGGACCTTTTGTGGCCGGTCCTGGCCCCACATCGGGCCTGATTTTTGGCCGGGGTTGGCCTGACCTCCCGGTCGGCTCCTGTTTGATGGTTTATTCCCCGTATCGGGTCCCACCCGTCCGTCAGGGGCTTAATCCTGAACGGGTTAGGCAGGCTAGGGGAGGTTGCTGGGTTGGTTCTGGAGCGTCGGGACGCCGCCCCTGGGGGGGGGGGTGCTGTAAGGGGTCGGGCTGCTCTCCGTCCTTGTGGACTATAGAGGGCAACATTGGCCCCCTTAAGTTATTCCCACGCTCGTACGGCGTTTCGTGGCCCACAAACGCCTGTTTAACGTGGCATTAATTGCCAATTAATCAGCACCGGCTGACTCAGGTATTTAAGGCCTCTCCTGAGTCCGGTCGGTGCTCTACCATTGCACTTCATTCTCACGCTACGCATAGGCCAGACCGCGCGTTTTGGTGATAGCTGAACCCGCGCTTCACCTCCACTTTAGTGACCACTCTCAGAACCACAAAAGACACCGCTTGCTTACCTTCTGTGATCGATGACCGTAGGTAGGCAGGGACACGGGTAAAGCTCGCTCTTTGCAGAGAGCCAGCTTGGTAGAGTCCGCAAGGCTTGAGGTAAGATAGGGCTGTAGAAGATCAGGACAGGGTCAGATCCCCCTGGTCACCGGTTCCTGGGTAGCAATCCCTCGGTCTTCCCTCGCCGTGCGGCGGCGTGGCCCGTGCTGCCTCTCCGGTCGGCGATCGGGCTTGTCCGCGCGTTCTTCGCCGACGCAGGTACGAGGGGCGCTGGTTAGAGTCCAGCATTGTCCCTCAATAATCCTCAAGCGTCCGTTTCATGCTCCGTCCAGGTTGCCCCACGCTGCTGCGCGTATCCAAGGCCCCGTGGACGGAGTACCCTGAAACCGCTTCGCACATGCGCGTCCGTCCCATGCTCCGTTTCTTCGGAGAATCGTGCGTCGCTTCGCGCAGCCTTGGGGTGTGTGAATAATTCCCCAAGGTCTTTTTCGGCAGTCCGCCTCGCTCCCTTCTCCCTTAAGCGGTTCTTCATTCGCGACCGCGGCGTTGTGCCGTCCTTCGCTTCCGTACTCCCCGGTTTTTCCTGCCTGGCGTAATATTAGTTTCCTTTTGTCTTAATTCCTTTTCTCCGCCTTGGTTTTGTTTCAGCTGCAGTAGTGCTACAGGTATAAACAGCACTTCTGTCTGCTGGGCATGTTCTGGAGCACTGTGCTATCGCTATGCTGGTTCAGCGCGTGCACGCAACCCGTTCCAGCGCGATCGCTCTGCACATGCACGGACTAGTGCGCCGCCAGCCTCCTGCCTGGCGTGACATTAGTTTCCTTCTATCTTAATTCCATTTCTCTGTTTTGGTTTTGTTTCAGCTGCAGTAGTGCTACAGCTACAAACAGCGCTTCTGTCTGCTGAGCATGTTCTGGAGCGCCGTGCTATCGCTACGCTGGTTAAGCGCGTGCACGCGACCCGTTCCAGCACGATCGCTCCGCGTATGCACGGACTAGTGCGCCGCCAGCCTCCTGCCTGGCGTGATATTAGTTTCCTTTCATCTTAATTCCATTTCTTTGCTTTGGTTTTGCTTCAGCTTCAGTAGTGCTGTAAATGTAGACAGCGCTTCTGTCTGCTGAGCACGTTCTCGCGCACTGCGCTATCGCTACGCTGGTTCAGCGCGTGCAGGCGACCCATTCCAGCGCGATCGCTTTGCGCATGCGCGGTCTGGTGCGCCGCCAGCCTAGTGGTTATACGCCGTAAGTGCGACGGCTTAAAGGCGCCATACGCTGACAGCGTAAGCTCTCAGCCTAGTTTTTTTGGGTTATTCCTTCAGTGGCCGAGTTGAGTCTTAGGTTAACACGGCACCGACTCACACGTCCGTTCCGGGTTCGATCCTAGCCACGAAATACCTTTTGTTTCTCTCCTTTCTTCTCTTCCTTTGTGTGAACCTTTGTCTTATTTCTCTTTTTGTGTTTTGGTTCACTACTTCCATCTGGAGCTAACTGCACTTGGGTCCCGAAAAACCCTTATCTTTTTTATTTTTCAACGGTGCGCCCCCTGGGCCCCCGTAACAAAAACGAAATGAATTATTGGCACCCTTGCGTTTAATGCAACCTCCTTTTGCCACTATAACAGCACTGATTCTTCTCCTATAATGCTTGATGAGATTGGGGAATTGGAGATACATAATGTTTTCAGTAGGATTCCTATGGGAAGACCATGCCAAAAGCTTTATTCTGTAGTCATTTAAACCTATGTTTTGGCTTTGGGTCGTAATGCATCTTGTTGGCAGAGGCTGCCAGATCTTTATTTAAAGTCCATAATGGATGCTAACAAGTTTTGCAGAGCATTTGAAGGAAAAGCAGCCCCACAACAACACAGATGCTAAACCATACTTAACATTTAATTGTAGAGATTACCTTTACTCCTGCATTAGTTTGGGCTGAATTATACATTAGTGTTCAATCATGCAACTGGCAAATTTTCCATAAAGCCGATGCAGAATACCTACAGTGCTGTACAAGAGTGTGTGACACAATCTATAAAGTGAATATTCATATATTTGAAAAGTGTAAAGTAGTTTAAATACAGCTATAAAAACAACAATCTGTAAAGCCTAAATCAATTAGTATTTGGCTTCACTTAGGTACACTGTGGCGCAGCTTTAGTAGAGAGTCAGCTGGCAGCATTTTCCAGGCTTCTTGAAGAATATTTACAAGACATACACAGACATATTTGGACAGAATGAGAACTGAAGTTTGTTACAAATTGCCATATTAAAATTACATTTTCATGAAAAATGTTAACTTACCAGTGCTGTTGTTTCAAATATGATTTTGCATTTTTTTTCACCATTTTATTACCCCATATATTGCTCTACATTTATAGTAAGATGAAGATGAAATGTGATAGGCTCTAACTTCCTTCCAGTAAATTTAGTTTAGTGACAACTTTGGCTCTTACTGTTTACCATATGTTGCAGTTGAAAGCAGCAAAACTGTATTATAATTATTATCATTATAAATTTGTATGTTGTCCGAACACCAGTTTATTCCAGCCCACTTTAACCCATGGTAATCAGGTGTCTGAAAAGTGGCCTAACAATGTTTTTCTCCTAATAATGGAGAAGAAATAATTACATTAACAATGTACTGTGCAAAATGCTTTGGCATTATATACTTTTTTTATAATTCATCATATTCACCTAAGCAATTATACTTTGATGGATTATCATTTGTGAATACAACTATGCTATTCAAATATGACAGCCTTTTGCCTTAGAGGGTTAGAATTAAAACAAAAGAGCTGATCTCCAGGAGTTTTTAATCAATTAGACACCCCTAATCACCGTATCAGTGCTCAGCCTCAGGCTTAGTAGTATTTGTTCAATCCAATTGATACAGTTTTTTGAATATGAATTTCTGGCTTTTTTTGTTACGCTCACTAGAAAATAGTTGAGCTCTGCAGGAAGAATCATGAAACATTCAATATTCATAAATTAAATATGCTGTGAGGCCTTACAAAGCAGTTTTAGCCTTTACAGGTACAAAGGCAAAAATTATTGCCCTAATAAATGTTCTATAAAATAATAAATTTAATTAGTAGCATGTGTATTTCCGTTGTTATAACCATTGAGGATTTACATCATGCTGGAATTTAGGGCCAAAGGAGGCAACGTTTTATTCCAACTGTCACGTCGAGTGGCGGAGGATGGGAAGCAGGAGACATATGCAGGCCACTGGCAGGTAAGGTGGTTTTATTTACAACACATGAAAACAAGGGATAAGTGAGACAAGGTAGGGACATCGTGGAAACACGCCGGAGTGAGCTGTGTGCGGGTATTTGTAGTGCGGGGATGACAAGGGGAATGAGCAACAGGTGCGCGTGCTTAGCAGGTGCGGCCGGTGGGCGTGACAGAGCCCCCCCCCACGGAGTCCGAGTCGGAGCCAGGACTCCAATGCGACATCCCCGCGTGTGGTTCCGAGTCCGGGGGTTTTCTCGCCGGGCGAATCCCTGGAAGAGTCCGGCAGCAGTAGGGCGAGAGGCCGGCCGGAGGCTGGCCGGCCGGAGGCTGGCCGGCCGGAGGCTGGCGAGCGGGGAAGCCAAACGGAAGCCGGCGAGCGAGGGCATCGGCTGGACGCCGGCGAGCGAGGGCGTCGGCTGGGTGTCGGCTGGACGTCGGCGAACGAGGGTTCCGGCTGGACGCCGGCGATCGGCGTCGCGGAGGGTAGGCTGGCGATCGGCGTCGCGGAGGGCAGGCTGGCGATCGGCGTCGCGGAGGGCAGGCTG
>JAJAGP010005952.1:0-27055 GCA_025084515.1 Ancistrus triradiatus | reverse complement strand
CATTTTAAGGCGCACTGTCGATTTTTGAGAAAGTTGAAGGATTTTAAGTGTGCCTTATGGTCCGAAAAATACGGTACTGTTTTGTATATTTAGCCGAATTTGGTGTACTTGTATGTAATTATGGCACTCCAAAGTGTAAGAGAAATGATAAAAATATGTTAAATTCAAGCATTGAAATGCTGCTCATAAAATAATGAAATGTGGCGTTTTCATCTGATCTTAAGATACCATTTCACTACTTAAAAAGCTACTGTGTTTATTTTATAGCCTGTGGACTGACTATTCCACTGGGACTGTGGTAGCCTAGCGGGTAAGGTACTAGACTATGGACCAGAAGGTCCAGGGTTCAAATCCCACGTCTGCCAAGCTGCCACTGTTGGGTCCTAGAGCAAGACCCTTAACCCACAATTGCTTGAATTGTAAGACTGTATCAATTGTAAGTCGCTCTGGATAAGGGCGTCTGCTGCCTGCCCCCCCCAAAAAAAGGTCACCAACTGGATTTAACTATGCAAATAGTTAAATAGTTAAAAAAAAGAGCCTCCCATCGGATAATTACTGCATTGGTTCATCTGTGCAGTGGTCCAAATCTCTCATCATCAATACAAGATGTTGGGGGGGGGAAAGTGATGCAACTCTGGACAAAACTAAATGTTGTGACATTGCAGAACCAGTTCTGTCCAGAGTTGCATTAATTAATTAACTTTATTGATGATGGGAGATTTGGACCACTGTGCAGATGAACATCTTTTCCACGACCACAGGATGTCTTTCGACATGGTTGTTTAACAAATGAGAAGCTCCTCACTGCATCAGTTAGGGCTTGTTGCCAGCTGAACCATAATCACCAATGCAGTAATTGTCCGGTGAGGCTCCTGTTTTTTAACTATTTAACTATTTGCTTAGTTTAATTTTGGCCAGGCAGTGTCTTATTATTATTATTATTATTATTATTATTATTATATTTTTTTAGGTGTGTGTTTTGTAAGGATCTGAAACAATCCCAAAAGAAATCTAGTTTGAGTCTTCCCCAGCCCATGCAAAGTCATAGTCTGTGACTTAAAACTCTGGGACTTGTTCTTAAATGTGAGAGGATGTCAGATTCCAGAGTCTGTTAAACATATTTTCTAGAGCATGGTTGGCATAAATGATCTTTGAGACTCTGTATTGCGGCTCCAGAGGGCAAAACGGAGCGCGAAAGCCCGATTTTAGTGGGGCACAGCAGCATTTTACTGTAAATTGAGTCTGACGATATCCCTGACTCGGGGTTTTTTCCAGCCTGGTGTGCAGATGGGAGATGTATGGGACAGCAAGGTTTGGGACATCACTTGACCAGCTGGACCATATTACTAAATAGCAAATGATAATTAATCCACTAGAGGGTGCAGTGATCTGTTTGCAATCACAAACAGAAAATGACCACATACGAATATGCATCTGCAGCTGTTTATCACAGCTGTGTGAGATTTGTATGGCAGCCTTAGTATTCTCAATACCTTACCACTCTGATCTCCGTGTGAGAGTATCCAAAACCTGATGTACTGCTGCGCTTTGCATAGATGTTGCTCTGTAGAGCAAGGTTTCTGTATAGCTAGGGCTCATGTTTATTGAAAACAGGCGATGATCTATGACTCGCATTGTCTTGTATTGAATCAGTAACTCGTGTTGTGTTCCGAGAAGCAAGATGAAACCTGGCACTGAATAGTGTTGTGCCGTATTGTTTTAATAAATGAAACATTTTGGAATGCATCTTCAATGAGATTGATAGTGGTACTAGCTGCAAGTGTTCTCTCACTTCAGTTTGAGGTGTGTGTGGGATGGCTGGGTGCTATCATAAACCAGACCACCTCTGAGGGTACTAAAAGGTTGAACAGCAGTGGCTGTTGAAGTATCTTTGAACTGGCCATAAACAGCTGGTCACCTCAACAGCCAATCAATTCTGCAGCTGCACGAGCAGAGGCGTGAGTAAAGGCCTTTTCATACCGAGTACGATCTTTTCTTTAATATCCATCTTTTCATACTCAGAGTTGCTTGTCTTATAAGCTCTTGTGCTGTTACTAGCAGGATGAGCCGTTCTGCCTGTCAACCGAGCTCTGATTGGTCAGCCTGATTTTATCGCATCCAAACAACGCAGAAATTAGAACAGGCTTTGATTAAAATTTTACGCAGCACCGCATCAGTTTCGGACTCGGTGTGAAGGACTGCAGTGATGTACGTGTGTTCTTTTCCAAAACTTGACAAGTGTTTTTTGTTCGTAAAAATCAGACTTGGTGTGAAAATGCCTTTAGAGTTTGAGCAGAAGTCTGTCATTCACTTGAAAGCTTACTACTTTCCCAGTCAGGTGCTCCCTGGCTCCCTCCCGTTCGGACTAGAGACGTCTCGTTACTTACTTTTATCAGTCTTTGGTGTTTGTATGTGCCTGTTGTTTTGTTTCTCCCCCATCACCTGTATATTCTTTGTAATGTACCACTATAGAAACTCGTTGAGTCTGTTTCATCTGGTTGATCTTCTTTTGTGTTCGAACTGCTTCGTGCTCGAACATGGTTCTTGACCAATATTTTCGAGGGAATTCTGAGTCAGTGCTCGACCATTTGCTCGGCATTTGACCATCGTGATAAACCCCTAGACCTAAAATACTGAATGAAACCTATATGAGATGCTACGCCTACCTGTGATGCTTCCAGATTAAACGAAGTGAAACGGTAAGAACCTGCCCTGGTGCTGTGTTCAAGAGCTCATTTTTTACGTGTGTGTATGTGTGTGTGTGTGTGTGTGTGTGTATATGTATGTATGTATGTATGTATGTATGTATGTATGTATATATATATATATATATATATATATATATATATATATATATATATCTATATATATATATACAAAATATGTGTGTATATATATATATATTATATATATATATATACAAAGAAAAGACTCCAGAATCAAATTGCCTTCAGTCTTTATGAGAGGGGACTCCCCTTCCAAACATTAACCCCCTCCTCCTCACCACTATTCCCTCAGCAAATACGTTCTCCTTATAAAATATGGTGTTTTGTTTTAAATTTATAATACTATAATGATTATTGTATTTTTCGTGGAAACATATTTTTTCTTTTTACACTTTTTACACTATAAAATGCTATGAATAATACAAGGTAATTTGCTATTGGTGGGCGCTGGAACTAATTTAATATATTTACATTATTTCTCATGGGGAAGAAAGTATACCACTGTACTGTCTATCAATGTATTTTGGTTCCATCAAACAAAAGTATCAGGTCCATCATACCATCCTCTTAAGAGTTACAGCTCTCCCATGAACAGGGTTGTAACCGTACATTACTGTATTTTTTATAATTATTGTGAATTTCCATAAATAAAAAATGTGGTGCCATTAGGGACACTGTGTAGATGGTAGCGTTCCACTTATGATTTCAGCTGTAATACGCGTTTAAGTATTTTTGTTATTATTATTTCTTGTGAAAACACCCTATATATTTTCATTTACAGTAGCATAAAAACGCTGTTTTACAGAACATAGTATGGTTGTTCAATAATGGATACTGGTAAATGTGTAAGTGCAGTTTCATTCTTCACTTAAGTGCTGAAAGAGTGTGTCTTTAGTCGATGTTTGGACATCCAATAGAAGTTCATTCTACCACTTGGGTGCCAGTAGAGAGAAGAGCTCTGATGCGTGTCTTCATTTAATCTGGTGTTCCACTCGAGCCAAGTTTAAGTCTTCAAGGGTACGAGGTACAGAGCGGAGTTTGATTAGAGCCTTTAGGTAGGCAGGGGCTGGTCTATTTTGGGCTTTGTAGGTGAGCATCAGGGTTTTAAATCTGATGCAGGCCGCTGCAGGGAGCCAATGACATGAGCGCAGCAGTAGGGTGACATGAGAAAGCTTTGGTAAATTAAAAACCAAATGTGCTGTTGCCTTCAGAATCAGTTTGCGGGGGTCCTAACCTCGCTAATCCTGGCTAGGGTTGTGGAGGATTTCCAGAATTTACTGGGGACAGGCAGAAGCATGCCTCGGGTGGGATGTTAGCCCATCATAGAGTCCAGCATGGGTTACTGGTGCAATGCAAGGAGATGCTCCCCCATTTGGCTCTTTGTCCCTCAGGCATGGCCAATCATGCCTGTACAAGGCACTGCATTTACTTGAGTAAAAAATACATGATTTAGAAAGTTGTGTACTCCTGCCAGCTCTATTTAATATTTACCCCATAATAGTTGTTTTTCACCCTTCTCATTAAATGCTGTCTTGTAGGTCTTGGTTAGTTACGTAGCCAATTTGTTGGTGAACTGTTTTCTACTGCATTTAATGGCTGTTACACATTAAATAGTGTGTAAAATGGCTATGGATCAAAACTAGCGACCATGTCCTATTTGTTAGACTGTATTAAGCAGCTGACTTGTGTATACGCTTTTAATTTGTTTTACTGCAAATGAAAGAATTCACAGAAGCAAAGCTGACAGCTATTTGCATCAACATCTACCAGCCCTGACCATGCGCCGATCCCATTCATTCACCTTTTGATTCTACTCACGGGTTTCACATTTCTCCAGTACAAGCGTGTGCCTTTTAATGTCCACATAACATTCTGTAAAACAGGATGTTGACTGAAATGGACATTACCATAGTCACGTAGTCTTTGTGATACTGTAATGTAAATATTAAGGGTATTTTCACAAGAAATCGGAGTGCAAACAATATGGAAATGTGTCAGAAATACAGCTGAAGCCACGAGTGGAATGCTCTATGGGGCATCTCTAATGCCACTGCAAGTTTTCCTTTATGGAAATTCACAGTAATTATAGATAATACAGTAATGTACTGTTCCAACCCTGTCTAGAGGAAGCCAAAAAGGCATTGAATGATTATGAACAACACAGAAGATCAGCCAGATGAAAGAGATTCGACGAGTGAATGTGAACCAGTTTATATAGTTAGAAGGTAGAAAGAATATACAGGTAGTCAGTAACGGACCGTACACACAAAAACAAGTAACTTGCACAAAAAAAGTCACTAAACACATCAACCAAGTTAGAACAGTCTCTAGAACAACCGTCAGAAAGCGAGCGCATGGCTGGTAAGGTGGTGAGCTTTCGAGTGAATGACAGACCACAGCGTTAATTGGCTGTTTATGGCCACAACTGTGGAGCTCAAAGACATTATGTCCTATTATAATTGATATCATAATGGTGCATACCTGTATTCAGTTACCTCACATTTCCAGCATTTAGCAGACGCCCTTATCCAGAGCGACTTACAGTTGGTACAGTCTTACAATCCAAGCAATTGTGGGTTAAGGGCCTTGCTCAAGGACCCAACAGTGGCAGCTTGGCAGAGGTGGGATTTGAACCCTGGATCTTCTGGTCCATAGTCCGGTACCTTACCCGCTAGGCTACCACAGTCCTGCCACAGTTACCTCTAGGCTTGGGTATCGTTCGCATTTTATGCATTCTGATTCTTCTTATAAATTCCAGTTTTTGATTCCAAAATGGTGGAAAAAAGTGCCAAATGTTCAGCAGTATAGATAATCTATAGCAGTAACTGAGAGAAGTCTTCCCAGGTCCTTGTTTGAGTACATCAAGCCACGTAAAGCTTTGCTCACGTTAAGCATTTTGGACTGTCCCTGCTAACGCAGCACTTACGCTAGGAGGCCGCAGTCTGTCAAACATGGTACAATGGTACCGAAGCATTTCATGCTGGTGCTTCAGATGCTTTGACATTTTTTCACAGGCGGTGAAACATCCTTTACAACACATCAACTTTCCACATGTACGGCATTTAGCATTTTCTCTGAAAGTGGAGCTGAACTTTTAAGAGCTTTTGAGTTTTTCACTAATGCTGTAGCAGTGCCCACCAAAACAAAACCACGTGATGACATATGTGATCACATGACACACCGGTCTTGGGCAGATAGATGCTTCCTTAACACAGACATATTTTTGCACTAATCACGGCCATATTTTTAAAGCATAAAATCCGATAAGTGGAATCTAAATCTATTTTCTTATTGGGATCTGGTTCTTGGAATTTTGAAACCAGTTCCGAGTCTGAACCAGGTTTCGATACCAAACCCTAGTTACTTGTTCTGTTTCACTCGGTGGAAGTACGGTTCCATGTCTGGTTTTGTCTGCGTCTGGATTTTTTTGCTCTTCCTGTTTTTGCATTTTTACATCATCTGAGCGTTCACCTTTCTGTCTTGCTCTGCTTTGTTTGTCTCATTTCAGGCTTTGCCCTGACACCACCATCTTCTGTTTACTGGATTCTCTTAAGTGGGACTAGTTTTAATCAGGAATAATTACAAAGCAAAGTATTTAAATATGACCTAAATATGTATAATGTTTCTTGGGTACATCAGGAAGTGCAGTTACACAACATTAAATAGTAAAAGAAGCCAGGAGATGCGATGCTACCATTTACCAGTCTATATATCCATCATCTTCTATGAGTGCTGTTTTATTGTGAATGCATGTGCTTAATGAAGGGAAACTACATCAAAAGTTCCACAATGTGATCAGTTCCGCTAATGCTACCCACCATCTCGATGTTTACAGAAGCAAAATGCCTTGAAATGGTAAATTAATGACTCACAGGAAGAAGAAATACAGCTATAGCTTCAGAGAGAGGAAAAGAAGAAAGGGCGCATGTTGTGATTTTTCTCACAGTTGTTTGATTTTAAGTAGCTAGTTCATTAAACTAATTTTATTTGGAATTGTTACAGTTACTGAAGCAAAATGAGTAACACTGTTATGTGATGTGGGTCATCAGTGATCCATCAATTCATTTTCTAGTTATTAGTCTTTTGAAGCTAAATGCACAGAAAAGGGACGGTAAATGGTACATTTTTGAAATATTAATACATCTGTAATAATCTGTCTGCTCAGGAGTTTACATTTACAGCATTTAGCAGACGCCCTTATCCTTATCGACTTACAGTTGGTACAGTCTTACAATCCAAGCAATTGTGGGTTTAAGGGCCTTGCTCAAGGACCCAACAGTGGTAGCTTGGCAGAGGTGGGATTTGAACCCTGGACCTTCTGGTCCAAAGTCCAATACCTTAACCGCTAGGCTACCACAGTCCACAGAGTTTAAGTGCTTGCCAAAGCGAAACGCATTGAGAGGTGACATGAAACAGTGTTTAAATTCCCAAGTACAGCACAAAAGTGCAGAAGCGGGTTGAGAGAGTGCAAAAGCGGAGAAGATGTGATACTGTAATATTGTGAAATTCTTAAACACATTTCGTTCTGCCCTTTATTTGAGGAACGTCGGATGGCCTACTGCTCTCTCAGCCTTCCTCATGAGACCTTTAACAAATAAGACAGAAACCAGGGGAGTAGCGGGAGAGGAAGAGGAAACCGGGGACTTAGTAGAAGACTGCAATCTCCCTCTGATGCTTCATTAAGATTAGAATCAATACTGTTCTGGTGGTGCTTGACTTTTCTCCCAGGTGCCTCTACAAAAAGGCCACGGATTCGCCGCCTCATTACGTATTCTCCTGCAGATATGCTTAACGTGACACTCGCTGGTTATTGTTTCATTTGCATATTAAATGTACTTTATTCCTCTATTCATGCCTACAGCCCAAAACTCATAGGATCTATAAATCCCCTCCGGCTGGCTCTCCTGCCATCAGGATGAAACTCACTATTGTATTGCAGCTTCTTAGTTATTAGAGTGAATAGAAATGAAGTTTGGCTTTTGTAAAACTAAAAGTATTGCAACTAATAAGCACCAGTTTTGAATAGCGGTTTGGAATACTCCTTAACTAACTTCTTTATACAGTCCCCAGACACTTTATTAGGTACTCATTAACACAATCAGCCAATCACATGGCAGCAGCTGGAAGCATTTAGGCATAAAGACGTGGGCAGGAAGACCTGCTGAAGCATCAGAATGGGGAAGAAAGGTGATTTAAGTGACTTTGAACATGGCATGGTTGTGGTGCTACACGGACCGGTCTGAGTATCTCTGCGGGTCTACACAGCCATCTCTAGGGTTTCCAGAAAATGGTCCAAATGGAGCTCTGGGTGAAAATGCCACTATGTGATGATGCCACAGGTCAGAGGAGAATGAGCTAATAGAAAGGCAACAGTAACTCAAACAACAATCAATCGTTACAACTGAGGTATGCGGAAGGGTATATCTGAAAGCACATGTTAAACCTTATAGCAGATGGGCCACAACAGCAGAAGACCACACCAGGTCAGCTACGAACAGGTAACTGAGGCTACAGTTTGCACAGGCTCACCATAATTGGACATTAGAAGATTGGAGAAATATTATCTGATCTTGATTTCTGCTGTGAATTTCGGATGGTAGGGTCAGAATGAAAGCATGCTCTCATTTGGTAGAAAATTAAAGCATGTGTCCATCCTGCCTTGTATCAACGGTTCAGACTGCTGTTGCTGGTGTAATGGTGTGGGGGATATTTTCTTGGGCCCCTAAATACCAGTTTAGCATTGTTTATACGCCACGCCCTATAGAGTATTGTAGCTGACCATGTTCATCTCTTTGTGATCTCACTGTATCATCTTCTATCAGATCATCTCACACTGATTTCTTGGACATAATGAGTTCACTGTCCTCCAAATGGCCTCCCCAGTCACCAGATCTCAATCCAGTAGAGCACCTTTGAGATCTGGCGGAAGAGGGCATTGCAGCCAACAAATCTGCAGCAGCTGTGTGATGCTGTCATGTCAATATGGACCAAAATCTCTGAGGAATGTTCCCAGCACCTTGTAGAATCTATGCTGTGAAGAATTAAGGTCTCAGTCTTTTAATCCACAGTAATAGTGATGCATGGTTTTCAACCTGTTCTCTTATCTGACTGAGCAGTTCTTCTGTAAAGGCGTACGGCTGGACCCTGAATGCCAATGTGAGTAATTCTGGTATTAAATCTCCATTACTCACACAACCGAGTCTGAGGACGGCCCTGTGTAAGCAATACGCATTTGTCATTAGTGTGTAAATGGCTCAACTCTAAAATAATTAGCATTAATACCATGTGCACAATCCACATGTCATAACGAACAGCAGCGGCTTCGTCTTCATCTACTTCTTTAAGTATGATTTAAGTAAACATACTGGCATAAGACAATGCAAATAAAAAATCTAATCAAATGTCCTTGTAATGCAGCATGTGATTTTAAATCGTCTTGTTCAGATGTCGTCTTGAAGGCAGCTTATGTTGCTCTAAAATTTCACTGTACTTTTCCGCATTAATGCTGCCATCACAAAACTGAAAATGAATTTTGTCAAAGACACTGACCCAACCCCATACCATGACAGGGCCTGACTTTTGGACTTGTTGCAGATAACAGTCCAGGATGATACTTTTCTGTTTTGGTCTGGAGCACACGGCGTCCATTTTTCCAGTAAACATCTGGAATACTGATTCATCTGACCTCAATACACGTTTGAAGTGTGTGATGGTCAGATATGCCTTTTTTGGTTGATGCATTTTTGAACAGGTAAGACGTACCTCAAATTCAGTGTTTTAAACACCTGCCTCTCTCGACTGGATCGTTACGGCATTCGTAATGTGTCTTGCTTATCCCTCCATATGCAGCCTCTCAAGAAAACACCCCTTCCAGCAATGTCTGAGCCTTTGGCTTCACTGTTTCACTGATGCTACTGGTTTACCGCATTGAATCAGACGAATGTAATCTCTTACACTCGTGATATTCTATGCAATAATGGAGCTCCCTGATTTACGATGGGGATATGTTCCAACAAATCCATCGTAAGTTAAACGCCTCATGAGCCAATGAGTTTAACGAGTGTTTGGTAGAGCGGAGCCTATGATAAGTAATGATAAGCAAGCTAATATTTAAAACACTTGCATTAATCTACAGTTGACCAAGATCATTAACACAAAGCAGTTTTGGAAAATCGTGTTGGAAAAATCTTATGTAACTTAGTGAGTAATGGATTGAAAGTGAAAGCAAAACATTTGATTGTATTGGTGAACTCAAGGTGCTAGCATAGCTGCTAACTTAACTGCAGCCAGAAAGTGTTCTGGAGGATTAAATTTCTGATTCCTTTCGGTTGGCTGTCAATACTATTGTTTTAAGGACCCATTTGTTTTTAGGAGACTTTTTTGCACTAAGAAGACAGTACTGTAGATATAGAAAATAATATAGAAATAAAGAAAAACATCATAAACACTGCTCAGATCTTCACTGAACAATGCGAATTGTGAATCTGAATCAGAGTCGCTGTGTACTGAATTGTGAAGGTTTTCGACTCATACAAGTTCAACCAATTGCGCCAAGTCCTGAGCAAACGATGAAAACCGGGAAGTTCCAAGATGGTCAAGAACCGAGGTACCACTGTACTTTTTTCATTATTTAAAATTTCTTACAGGTTTGAAAAGCCTATTTTGTCTTGCAGTGTAGGCCAGTTACTTCATTATCAGGTGTTGAGATCAGTTGGCTCAATAGTCCCTGTTCAGCCATGCTGCTTCCTCCGTGCAAGGTTCATCAAACTCGCTTTTGTTAAAAGAAGCGCCGGGCCGGTTTGACCTATATATACCTAGAAGTGCCGAGCTCCAGTCATTTGACCGCTGGGCCCTCCTCCTAGTAGCGCCACTCTGGGTTTACCTACCCAAAGCGCCGCTAGAGCGGTCAAAAAGGCTGCTTAGTGTTTACATGAGGATAGTGTTATTGACACACAATGGTCGGTAGATGCCTCTCGTACAAAGCAAATAGTTTGGTTACAAGATCAGCTTGCATTCGGACAGTGTGTTGTTCATTTGTGTCAGTGTGGTAAGGGTGTTAGAAAGCTTGTTATCTCTTCCATCATTCAGCATGATGTTCTGATCATTTATTTGTGGCAACCATGTTTCCAAAGGCATACATTACGAACACGTTGTAAACCCAACTTCATAGAGAGGTGCTGGAGAAAGCTATAGCATATCGGCTCTGAATTTGTTTGTATCCTTGATATTAATGCATGTTATTCCTATTTTTTTAACAAATGTAGTATGTACTTCAAATGGGTCAGTTTTTAGAATTTATAATAAGGCAGTTCCATTGCGTGTCTCCTCTCTCCAGATTTGTTGTCAGGTAGTTTTTCCCATGCTCAAGCCCCGGATCTGAGTAGGCTATAGCCCCAGACATAACTTTTAACTTTATATCTGACATTACATCTGATATTTAACATTAAAGTCATTATATACTTTGCAACATGAACACGTAAAAAATGCAAAGGGCTGCTTATATCACGTCATGTTTTATACTATTATTTTTAGTGTAACCATGGAGAAGATTTAATATCCTTATTCATTTTTATGTCTTCTATTACATTCTCTGCTTTATTCTTGCTTTTCCTCATTACAGAGCTTAATGAGAAACTATGAGCATGTTTAGTTTTGGAACGTAGAATGTCCTTCCTCAACCAGATGGTCTGGAACTAGCCTTCCTTATCATGGATGTTTCGCTTTGGGTGTTCTTATCAAGGATGTTTTGCTGTATGCACCTGTGATTCAAGGCCCTCACCAGGGCAGTCTTTTCTCCCCAAGGATGTTCTTACCAAGAGTGTCTCTACTAAGAATGATCTAAACTAAATCTGTTTTAATGTGTGTGTAATGACTTGGAAGAGGGGATGCCAAGAGCTTCCAGAGACACACACACCTAAACCAACAGACATTTAAAGAGAACAAGACATGTGGTGAAACATGATGACTCGGGTTCATAGGAACTCTACATACATATAAGGCCATTCATGAATAAACCACATGATACATTGACTATAGAAGGTACATAAAGTAAGTAAAATAAAGATACATGAAGTAAGTAGTTAAAAATCTGAATAAAACTCATATAAAAAAGAATGACCAAGTCTTGATGACACCAAGTCTTGATTTTACCAGAATTGGAAGATAACCATGGCACAGTGGCTATTGCCAAAAAGAAAAGTATATAAGAGCCGGTAAGACTGGGGGTTGTTGGCATTTCCACATTGTTCTTACAGTGTGTACTTGTCCTGTTGCTCATGAGTTAATGCAATTGCAATGTTGTCTGTTTCTCCACTGAAAACTTTAACTCGGCTTGAGTAATTTTTGATTAATTAAGCAGGTAGACTGTCAGCCTTACAAAACCCCATGACAGAAACTCACCTCTCTCTCTCTCTCTCTCTCTCTCTCTCTCTCTTGCTCTCTCGCTCTCGCTCTCTCGCTCTCTTTGTCTCTGTAGGCTCTCAGGTTGAGTTGACCTGTCCTCTGAACCACATGCAGTGTGTCGGCACACAGACTTGTGTTTCGTTCTCTCAGGTTTGTGATGGGGTGACAGACTGTGAAGATGGATCCGATGAGGGCGTTCACTGTAGAGGTGAGAACTCACTGTGTCGCTCCCCTCTGTGGGTCTCCGTGTGCTGCCATCAGACACCTTTCTGTTGAACAGCAACACACACACACGCGCACACACACACACACACAGTCCTAAGGAAATGAGGCTACTCTATTTCTTCTGGGTGGTACACCGTTTCATTATCAAGACTGAGCGATTAGTCCAGCTCCTATGTTAAATGTTTGTACGCGTTTGTTCTGATGCCACTGTGGTGATTGGCCATGCCTGAGGGAGTGGAGGTGGTCGGGGATTCTTCGACAGCAGTGCCTTCCCAGCCCTGTGATGGACAGCCCATTTCAAGGCACCCTTTTGCCTGAGTCTTGTCCTTTCTGGAATAGGTGACGAGCACTCTTGCCTGAAGCAGCTGGGCCGTGTTGATGCCATGCTCTTTCAAAGTTTGTTTGTGTGCCAGTTGGAAGCCTTTGTTCCCTAAGCTAGATTGTCTCTGCCCCAGCGTAAAGGCCTATTCACACTGCGTGTGATTTCTTGCATAGTAGGACCTTCACACCAAGTGCACTGCATTTTTGTCTAAACACTCTGAAAACTCCCTGTTCGCTTTTGCTTTCTTTAATTTCCCTTCTCTTAATGTGTCACCGAGATTTCACTGTGTCTTTTTCACATCGTCAACTTGAAAAAACAAAGACACGCCAAAGGTTAGTGCAGGAAGCTCTAGTTTGTTTTTAGCGGGCATGAACAGATCAGACCTGTTTTACACTAGATAAACAAAGGGAAACGGTTCCATACAAGTCACTGTGACGGTATACCATTCATTCTCCAGCCTTTTCAGTTATCTTCCTCTTATATTTCTTTAATATCCATGTTTTTAAGGTCAGTGGTTGCTGGTCATATAAGCTCTTGTGCTCTGCTGCTAGCAGGGTGAGCTGTTCTTGCCTGACAACCGAGCTCTGATGGCAGCCTGATTTTTAATGAATAGAATGACGCAGAAATTAGAACAGGCTCGATTTAAAAATTCTTACAACCAGCGTTCACAGTCCGTCAGTTTCGAACTCCGTGTGAGGACTGCATTGTTATTTACATGTTCTCGTTTTAAAAAAAAACTAACGTGCGTTTTTTAGTCATAAACAATTTGGACTCTAACAACTTGTTTAACACTAAAATGTGTTTTCTGTCGAAATGTTACTGTTTTAAACTATTTCCACTGGGAATTTCCTTGGTTGGATTGCCTGTGTAATGTTGTTTGTAATGTATATGTATGGTGGAGAAAAAAACAAATGTATGATATATATTTAAGCAATAATACAGAGGGAGTGCTTTTGCCAATATTTCACGTTTAAAGCACGACCTCCAGGTCTATTATTGGATTATTCTACAGTTTCTGTTATCGCCATTTTTATTGTCGATTTTAAGATAAAAAAGGGGAACAGAGGAAAACGATTGGTTTATCAGCCTTCCGTTGAGGTAAATTTAAAATAGTTCCATTCTATCGTTCCCACTCGACTAAGCCCTAGTCATTAAAGTCGAGGAACAGAATTACCAATAACTTTATTATACAGACAATGAACACAAGTATATTGATTGGTAAGTTTAATTTATTAAAAAGAAAGTTTATTTACTTCAGCAAAATAAAATGGGTTGGGGTTATAAGGCAGGTGTTTTACTCTAAGATCACGTTCTACGGACTGAAGCAAATCGGAGTGAGATCCTGGTTTTTTACCAAAGTCTAGGATCCCGGTTTTTGATTACATTATAAAATCTGTATGATGAAAGGGGGGCCCCTTTCCTTTTAAATGTTAATCTGATCAGTCAGAAATTAAAGAGCCGAGAGAGTTACAGAGCATCAGCAGCTTCTCGGGTTAGAGCTGGACTTTACAGATAACGTACTGTCAGATCAATGAAGCTCCGATCAGCCGCGGATGGTTGTTAGTGACAGGACGCCGAGTGTAACTCCAGGAAACGACGTCTTGTGAGAGATTAAGGCTGATTCATCATTTGTGTTGAGTGGGACTAAAAACTGATCTTCAGAGTCGTTTGCTCTTCAGTCGAGCGTGAATCCATTAAGAGTCAGGAATGTTGCATAAAGGACTGACTGAGTTCTCTTTTTTCCAGCACCTCCAAATCATAAAGGTGATAAACCTTTGGATTCAGGTTGGTAATTAATAGCTTCATCTTCCAAATCATATCGTTTTCAAAACCAAAGATTTTATGAACTAGTCCTCGGGAAGCTCTTGGTCTGGTCCATGGTTGAGTTTGGAGGTCTGCTGTTGAGCTGTGGACAGGTGTCTTTGATAAGATAATGAGGTCAAACAGGTGCCATTAATACATGTGTAACGGAGTGGAGGACAGAAGAGCCTCTTAAAGAAGAAGTTTAAGGTCTGGAGAGCCAGGAATCTTGCTTGTTTGTGGTGACCCGAAATACTATTTTCCACCATGACTTACAATTTAAATTCTTTAAAAATCCTTCAATGTTGTTATTTGGGATTTTTTTTTCATTTGTCTCTCATAGTTGAAGTGGTTAGCTATGATGAAAATTACAGAACCTCTCTCAAGGAGAACGTGTCCAATTCAGTGGCTGACTAAATACTTTTTGCCCCACTGTAGGCTTTTATTTCGCAGTGTTTACTCATTTAACTGGCTGCTTTTATAGGGGCGGGCGGTTGCTAGGTTACGTTGTGTATGCTGCGGGAGTAGAAGTAAGTAATACTTAAGAGCGCGGCAGAGACCATTATTGTCCAATAAAGTTCACGGGAAAAAACCGTCAGAATGCGGGGGTCAGAAACTAACTGTGGTATAATCATATTACTGTGTGCTCCTATAGTTATTTTATTGTTGTGGTGGTTTAATTACTGTGGTTTGTTTTACTTGCCAAAGAAGTTTTTCAAATTTCTATTATTTTCTATCAAAACCCAATATGATGAAGACCACAACAGATTGAATTTTAGGCATCTCTTCCATCATCTCTCTCCTTCATCTCTCTGTCTGTGAGAACTCAAGACTGTTTTAAGTGTAAATTATGAAGTGTTGATTGGGCAAAGGGCCGCCGTGTTTCACAGACACATCTCGGGGTTGCTTCCTTTCCATTTTTCAAGAATCTGCAGGTATGATTTACTCTTTTGGTGGGTGATCAGTTTTTGAAAAAGGCATCTTATCCAATCAGACACAGACACCGAGGTTGAGTTGTGCTACATTCAAGGCGCTGTTCCCTCTTGTTTGTTTTTGGCCCAGCATACATTAACCAGGTTTGAAAACTGAAAAGTATTCTTTTTGTCAAGTGTGAGCAAAGAACTGTGGTGGTTGAAAAAATTCTGCACATTTTCTTTAAACTTCTTGTCATCTTAGTTAGTTCCTTAATTCTCTAGTTTGGTTTTCACAGTTCTGGTTTTGGTTGTTTAGTTCATACAGCCATTGTTTTTAGTTCTTAGGCTTTTGGTGCTTAGTTCATAGTTTCTGTAAGGTCTGAGGTGGAGAAAATGATGAAGAGAAACAGAAACATATTGGATTGACGTTTGTAGTCCTGACAAGTTAGTGACTTGTTTCCCCACTTCAAATATTCAACAGCAGTAGTAGTCATTTTCCTTTGCCCGCTTTTTGAATTTGTCTTATTATCTGCACACATTTGGAGGAAAACCGATCTTGTGTCCTGCTGAGTGTTTTATGTGTGCAAGGATCTTGATAATGGCCGTTAGGAAGAAAGGAGACGCAGTTTGAATACGACTTTAATAACTTCTGTCAGTTAGGGCCGATGATTATCTCTCGTGGAGGAACACAAATGCATAAACAACGATAAATCTGTACGTGTATTTACTAGACATGAGTTTAAAGATACGAATGTTACATTCAAGAACTTCGCACTGTTATAATGTGTCCTGGTTTGATGAGGATAGGTGGAGTCTGTTCTGTTCACTGTACAGCATTTTAGCAGATGCCCTTGCAATTAATTAATGCACCTTATAATTAATACAGTCTTACAAGCTCCTGTCTGAAGGTTTATGTCTGTGCTCAAGGGCCCAGAAGGTGAAAGGTTTTTGGTAGAGCCAGGTCTTGAACCTTTGTTCTCCTGATCAGTAGTCCAGTACCTTAACTGGTTTTGTCTTTCGTCTGTTCCAAAGTGCAACCTTCCAGGCTTTTTAACCAAGTCTCAGGTCCAAAAACGACACGAAAAAGCAACACGAAAATAACTGTAAACATGACACTTTTTTCCACATAAAAAAACTGACAAAAAAACGGATCTTTCCTTTGCATTAATCACATTTGTCTTGCTCATATGACATTGTTTGTTTTTTTTTATTTCAAAAGCTCTACACAGCTATGCGAATGGGCAATATAAGCTTCAGCAGAATGTGTTTCTTAAGTTTAAATAACGTAAAAAAACAACAAAACTCAACAGAGATGACCAGAACGATACCTATGCAATTCAAAGCATTTCATTAGGGACTTGTAATATCGCCTTAACCTCACTCCTATTGCAAATAGCCATTGGTGCTGATGTGACGTTAAATAAATAACTAACATTTACATTTACAGCATTTAGCAGACACCCTTATCCAGAGTGACTTACAATTGGTACAGTCTTACAATCCAAGCAATTGTGGGTTAAGGGCCTTGCTCAAGGACCCAACGGTGGCAGCTTAGCAGAGGTGGGATTTGAACCCTGGACCTTCTGGTCCAAAATCCAGTACCTTAACCGCTAGGCCACCACAGTCCCAACAATATCTTTAAACTATACAAATATCTTTACACAAATATATTTAAACATCACAAATATCTTTGAAGATACTTATATAGTTTAAGGATATATGTATAGTGCTTAGAAACTGACCGGATTTAAGGTGTTTAAAGCTATTTGTATAGTGCCTTTCACATACAGTTGATTCAGAAAGGTGTTTGACAAACCGGGCATGATAACAGGGTCTCATTTTCAATTTATTATAATCTATAAATCTATTTTAATTTCAGAAGACTAAAGTTTTTTTTGTTAAAAATATCGATTCACAAAACTCAGTATCGTGAATTGAATCAAATCGTGGCACGAACATTGCGTACACCCCTAGCACTGAATGTCAGACTTCCACATAAGCTGTTGAGGTGATACGTTGATTAGCTGTTTATGGGTCAGGAGTTAAAAGACAGATTTTTAATTCTATTATAAGTTTTTAGAATTGTAAGACGGAATGACATTGGGTGGTTGGTTGGTTGTTGATAAACGGCTCTTCCCTGTAAAGAATAAGTGCAGTGTATCAACTCATTTCCTGATTGCTCACACTGGCAGACTTGAGATAATAGCTGTCTGTAAGTCCTAATGCAGATAATTAATGTGACAAAACAGTTTGTACTCGCCAGAGCACTTACACTAGGAAATAACAAGTCTACTCATAAGTAAGTAGCCACTTAATAAGGAAATAATGTGCAGACCAAAATGTTGGATCTGTTTTCTTTTACTTGCCAGCCTAGCGATATTTACGCGTTCACACAAAGATCAGTGGCGTTTCTCTGCCAGACGCGGGAGAGGTAAACCTCGCCTTTTCAGAAATAGGACAAGATGTGCCTCATTTACAGTGTGTGGATCAGCCACTTTTCAATTTAAGTGGCCTTGCAGTGTGCATCCTTTGATGCATTTTGCTAAAAAGCCTCTCCGTCAAGGTTATGTCAAAAGGAGCCATAAAAATGTACCAGATTCAGGACTGCGCAGTGTGAGCGCTCATCACTAAATGCTTCATAAATCCCTGACCATTACAATACAAATGGGAAGAAGTCATTTGATCGATCAAGATACAAATGTTATTATACCCACTTAATTGGGACTTTTTTCTGCTTAAACTGCTAAAAGACCATGATTATTATTAAGTACAGGCGGTTCTTTGTATCCGCAGACGATTGATTCCTGGACGTCCTGCGAATCCAAATTAAGCAGATGTTCAAGTACCTTATGTAAAATGGTGTAGTGTGAAATGTGCATCATTTAGCAGACACCCTTATCTCCAAAGCGACTACAATTCATACAGTCCAAGCCCATTGTGGGTTAAGGGGTCTGATCAGGGACTCAAGAGTGACCCTTTTTTTTGGGGGCCCAGAGGGGGGATTTGACCCTGGACCTTCTGGTCTGTAGTCACTACAGTTCTCGACCACCTCGGAACTCTTCTAATTCAGTTCTCGATGCACTTTGACTCGTCATTTGCTCGGTTCTCGGCGCACTTGCCGCGTGACTCGTTTCAGCCAAAATTCGATTCACGATTCAGTGCACAGTGATTCAGGTTCACAATAGCCCTCAGAGAAGATGTCCGCTATTTTTATCTGTTCTTTCTTTATTTTTACATCTACAGTACTGTTTTTTTAGTGAAAATAAGTCTCCATGAGTCCTGAAAAGGTTAGTTTATAAAAGCCAACCAAAAGCAAAACATGAATTGAATGCTCCAGACCGCAGGAAGCTAGGCTAGCACCTGAAGTTCATCAATAGTGTTTTGCTTTTACTTATCACTTTCAATCCATTACTCACTAAATTCCATGAGATTTTTCAATACTTTATTATAAAATAAGCTTTGTGTTAATGATTTTGTCCAACTGTAGGTTAATGTAAGGGTTTTGAACAATAACTTACTTATCATAGTATCCTTTCCATATCTCTGCTATATAAAGTACAAGACCGCTCTAAAAAACACTCGTTAAACTCATCGGTTTGTGTTACAGTGAACTTATGATGGATTTGTAGGAACATATCCCCATCATAAATCAGGAGCACCTGTACAATATAACTCCATTGATGCATATAATGCCATACATAATTTGGATTTTCTGGGGGTCTGGAACGGATTCATTCAAGTTACATTATTCCTTATGGGAAAAATTTAATCTGTACTTTTCGTTTTCGGTTTTCGACGAACGTTCTGGAACGAATTAACGTTGAGATACCACTGTAAGTATCCCTGTATATGCAAATGAAAAACTGGTTTCAACTGAAAAGAGGAGAAGCCCTAGATGTCTACAATGATACATGGCGTCTGTGCTGAGGGACTTCGTTCTGTACTTTAAGAGCGGAAGATGAATGAGGATAAATTAATGCACATTACAGTGGATGACTGCAAGAAGGCAGGTCACACCAGGTGTTTATGTAAGCTTTTATGTCAGTTCACTGAGAGAACGAAATGATCTAGGCCATTAGCCCGACATCTCTAGTGCTACAAAATGATAAGGGCATTTCTCGCACACAAAGAACAGTTAAGCAGCGATCCCTCGAAGACAACGCATGTCCATTGTTGACTGCCTAAAAGTTATCATGATTTAACCGCAACAGTTAGCGACTATATATACGTCTTTAAATATATTATTTATTTCTTCAGTAATGTTTATTTACATGGTCTGTTTGTAATATTGTTAGTGCTATTGTTTTATATTACTGCACATCTGGAGTAAAGGGAAACGTAATTTCGATCATCTGTGTAATTACTTGCACTAATTCCATGACCATGACCTTTGACTAAGTAATGTAGCTATTGTTACACATAATATATCAGAAGATGGTAATTATTCTATATGGTAATTAGATAGCAATCATAAAAAATGCTTGCCATGTTGTAAGACTCTGTAACAATTGGCATCATGATAATACAGTGGTACCTCGGTTCTCGTTGTTAATTAGTTCCAAAAGGCTTGTCGAGAACCGAAAATGATGAATAACGAGCAAATTTTTCCCATAAGGAATAATGTAAGTTATATGAATCCGTTCTAGACTCCCAGAAAATCCACACTGTATAAGGCATTATGTGCATTAATGGAGCTGTATTGTACAGGTGCTCCCTGGAAAATGCTCATGACTGCAGTTACATTAAGGCGCCTGTAGTTGGAGATTCAGCCTCATGATAAGTAATGATAAGTAAGCTGATGTTTTAACCTACAGATGTACAAAAACCTTAACACAATGCTTATTTTATAATAAAGTGTTGAAAATATCATGAACTTTAGTGAGTAATGGATTGAAAATGAGAAGTAAAAGCAAAACACTTAGTCTATCGATGAACTCTGCGTGCTTGTGTAGCTCCTAAGCCAACTGTAGCCTGTGTTCTGGAGCATTCAGTTCCTGTTTTGCTTTTGGTTGGCTCTCATTACTAACCTTTTTAGGACCCGCGGAGACTTATTTGCACTAAGAATACAGTACTGCAGATGTAAAAATAAAGAATAACATGATAAACACATCGAAGATCTTCTCTGAGCGAGAGCTATTGTGAATCTGAATCACTGTGTAATGATTCATGAATCATGAATCGAGTTGCACGGCTTGACTCATACAAGTTTAAGCAACCGTGCCAAGTACCGAGTCAAAATGCGTCGAGAACCGAGGAACTACTGTAATAGTAAACAATGCTGGTTTGTCTAACGTTCAGATTGATCCCAGCTTATTGTGTATCTGTTCTGTTGAATAGTGTAAAACATTGCTTTCCCTCTCTGTGTTTGTGTGTCTCAGAGCTGGCACAGAGCTGTAAGGAGCTGCACTGTGAGTATAGGTGTGTGAAAATGAGAACTGGAGCTGCGTGCTACTGCGCAGACGGTCTGGAGTTCGACGAGGACGGAAGGACGTGTAGAGGTGAACACATCTTCATACTTATTAAAATAAAACAATCAATCGGTTTTACTTCAAATATAGTTTTATGAATGTGATACTGTGGGGGAAATGGTGCTGCTTTCTTAGTTTGGAAACTATTGAGCCGGTTGGCCAGCAGTTAATCATACCTCTATTACAGCACGGGCACCTCACAGCTCCAGAGATAAGTTCAATGCCAACTCTGCCTGTGTGGAGTTTGTATGTTCTCCACGCATCTGTGTGGGTTTAGTCCTGGTACTGTGGTTTCCCTCCACATTACGAAGACATGCGTCAGGTTAATTGGTCGCTCTAAATTGGCCCAATTTGAAAGTGTGTAAGCTTGTGATTATTGATACACAGAGCGTTACTGTAGGATGTTGTGTTCTCAAGCTTCCCCACTGAGGACACAAGATCCTACAGTGACTCTGTGTACTGGACTCAATAGTGCCAATGATGATATGGTTACGTTATTTTGGTCTTTATTTTATTTATTTTCACTAGTCTTCTATTCACTTTTATTATACTCCTCAGAATATTACATTTATATATATTAAAATTTTGGTCTACATATTATTCTACTTTATTTTAATATGTTATTATATTTTATATATTTATATATTTTAAATATGTTCTCTCTGATATTCATTTAGCTTCTGTTTACAGTGGTACCTCGGTTCTCGACAACCTCAGAACTCAGTGAATTTGGTTCTCGATGCATTTTGACTAGAAAAGTTTGTCTCGGTTCCCGCTGTTTGCTCGGTACTCTGTGCTTAAACTTGCATGAGTTGAGCCGCGCAACTCGTTTCAGCCGAAATTTGATTCATAATTCATGATTCACAATTCAGTACACAGTGATTCAGGTTCACAATAGATTTACATTTACAGCATTTAGCAGACACCCTTATCCAGAGCAACTTACAATTGGTACAGTCTTACAATCCAAGCAATTGTGGGTTAAGGGCCTTGTTCAAGGACCCAACAGTGGCAGCTTGGCAGAGGTGGGATTTGAACCCTGGACGTTGTGGTCCATAGTCCATTACCTTACCCACTAGGCTACCACAGTCCTTTGATCATTGAAGATCTCCACTGTGTTTATCGAGTTTTTTTATTTACTACCTACAGTACTGTATTCTTAGTGCAAATAAGTCTCCATGGGTCTTAAAAAGCGTAGTTTGAGAGCCAACTGAAAGGAACGGAGTCCTGTAGAACATAGGCTGGAGTTAGCTTAGCAGCTATACTAGCACCATGAGTTCACCAATAGAGTAAGTGTTTTGCTTTCACTTGTCACTTTCAATCCATTACTCACTAAATTTCATGAGATTTTTCAACACAAAATAAGCTTTGTGTTAATGATTTTGGCCAACTGTAGGTTAATGTAAGTGTTGGTGTGTAATGGTCTTGGCTATGATACAGTATAGACTATATTAAACTCATCGGTTCACGATAAATTAACTTATGATGGATTTGTCGGATCATATCCCATCTTAATCAGGAGCACCTGTACAATACAACTCCATTAATGCATATAATGCCTTATAAAGTGGATTTTCTGGGGGTCTGGAACAGATTCATTCAATTTACATTATTCCTTATGGGAAGAATTTGCTCAGTACTTGTTGTTTTCAGTTCTTGATAACCCTTCTGGAACAAAGTAACGATGAGTATCGATGTTCCACTGTATTTAAACTATTACTATGAAACTTTTTGATTAGATACATATGACATCTAGTCCCTTTTTGAGTCTTGGTACACCCAAAGATTCTTCCTTGGGGTGTTCTTCCTTTCCACTGTCACACTAGTCTTGCTCAATTTGCGATTGGCCTTAGGTAATAGAAGATAATATAAAATTGTGTAGCTGCTTTGAGACAATGCTCCATTGTAGAACCTGCTGTGGAAATAAATCTGGCTTTGACATGGCCAGATTCACCGGTGTATTAAAGTTTTAACAGCGGCTTCTTATAACCAAAGTTATAAGAAAGTTGGCGTCTTTTTCCGAGATTAAGGAAGTGAAAGACATTGTGTAAAATCGGGAACTTTGCCTAAGCAACCATCTTGTTCAAATAAAGTCTGTTAACAACACAGGTAGCGGTCAGTCCACTGTTATGATCAGATTTACATATTACACGCGATACAGCATCACAATATTAATGGAGATCCATTTCACTATTAAGTGTAACTGTATGCATTACAAGTTCATCAGGATACAGTTCAGATATCTGGATTGTATCTTAATAAGATTAGGACCCTGTTTACACCTGCAAGTCAATTGTGTTTCCAGTCAGCCAGATTGAAATCCGATGGCTGTATTCCACAGATTAACACTGACCACCTGCTTCCCCTGTTTGTGCTTTTTTACATAATCACTTTAAATATCTGAACTAAGAGGAAGCGCCAACTGCAGAAATGAAGCTTTAGAAGCAGGTGGCTGTTAATCATGATTAATGAAATGGTGACGCCGTAACAAGTACAATTACAGGCCACAGATCAGTCTGGGCACGAGAGGGCCAACTGGTGGGTGGTTGATTATATTACAGTTTAGTTGAGGGCGTGGAATCTGTCCGAATGACTTATAAAATGTAAACGTTCTGTGAGTCCTATGTTATTGTTTCTCAAAACATGCAGGGATTGATGTCAAGGACTATGTTATACATGTTGGGTGGCTTTTGGCGGTCAGGTGCGTCTTGGCCGAGTTGGACACCTTTATTAATTTTTTTAAAACCTTTAGTAATTTTTTCATCAGGTGATTCAATATAAGGACAAAAAACTCAATGATATCGTCACTGGAAAAGAGGTCATCCTCACAAGCTCCATTATTATTGCTTTTGTTTTTGTTCTCTGTTATGGTTCGCCATATTAAATGATTATGAACCATAAAAATAAAAGAAAAATGGATTTTTGGACCCAAATGCAGTTGGCTCCAGATGGAATTAATGAACCAAAATGGAAATAAATAAAAGAAACGAAATAATAGCCAAAAATAAACTAAAATAACCAATAAAGAAAATCCACGGTGTAAGTTTACAGCGGTACTATTCACTAATACGCATACTGCGTGGCGTACGGGTCCGCGGATGGGCAAAGCGCTAGAGTGGAGCTTCCGCGAAAGCGTGCCACGTTTTCTTAAAAAGAAAAACACCCGCTGTAGTGTGGTACGAGCGCAGGGAAGGAAAAGGACGAGCCTATAAAAGGACTGCGTCCTTTTCAGCACGCACTGGGGGGTTGACGGCGTGAGTTTGGGAAAGGAGGGGGCGAGCCTCGCAGCCGCGAGCGAAGCTCAGAGCAGCCGAGGGAAGCCTGGCAAGAGGACATTAAACGCAAAATAAATAAAACAACTGGCCCTACGTGACATCTAGGCCCCATCTTACCGGACAGCCTCCTGACTGCCCCCGACTGGCGATCTTCAAATCGCCAGTCTACGTTTTTCCCCTAACTGAATCCAAAAATCAGCGCTAAAACGCGATCAAAGCTGGGTGAGGGCTGTTGCAGCAGTGCGATGCTGAAGCATGCCGAGGAAGGAATGGAGCTACAACTGTGTGAGCCCAAAGGTGTGCTTAAATAGGCCCACCCACAGGTGTCGCCACTTTCACGCCAAATTAAGTTGTGCTGAGAATTCTCACGCCGCCATGAGGGATCAACAGTGGCCTCTAGTGGCCAAAGTGTGACCCCTAATATTCTCTTTGTGTTCTGATTTCTGTTCTCATTTCCCCTCGAACTGGACTTCTCCAGAACATCTACCGATCATTACACACACTCACCTGTCAGTTTATTAGGTAACGCTCCTTGTTTATTAGGTACGCCTCCTTGTTTCTGCACTCACTGTCCACTTTATCAGTCCCACTTGCCATATAATTACAGTTTGTAGCTCTACAATTACAGACTGTAGTCCATCTGTTTCTTTGCATACTTGGCTAGTCCTGTTTACTCGGTTTTCTAATGGCCATGACCCCCACAGGACCCCCACAGATCTTAAGATAAATGATTAACCCCTGACTGTGATGTCATGATTGCCCAGCTGGCTGCCACACTGCCTAGTGCTGTGGAGCAGAGGAAACGCTCTAGATATGATGCTCTTTCTCATCAGCACGGCGCATAGAAGCCGCTAGGGCTGTGCTAAAACATTGATTCAGCAATATATCGCGATAGTTATTTTTCTGATATACTACATTGAATCTCAGCTCAAAGTATAGATTTTCTTCTTGTGAAGGAAGAAAAAACACATTTTAAGTGGGGTGTAAACTCCCATCTCTGCTAGTGCAGATTTCACAGTACAGCATTGTGACTCCGATAGTCTGCTGAATTATCAATGTGATGTGACGTGTTAAGACTCAGACTGTTTTGATATTTTCAGTGAACTATCGCAATATGCATCGTATCGCAATGTATTGACGTAATCGTATCGTATCGCGAGGTCCTTATCGATACCCGCCCCTATAAGCCAGCCATTTCCCTTCAGTGTTGAGTGACATCATTTTTTGAAGCCTCACTCGGACCCACATTTCACGTCCCAAAATCCAATGCATCATTCTCATTCGCCTGCCTAGTAAATCACCCCTAGCTGTTCTACCTGACTTCATCTCTGGCACAGACAATTAAACCCCTGCTTCCCTTCCACACATGGCTTTTGAGTGTTCCTCCTGAGTGCTTCTTTCGATAATATTGCTTTCTCCGTCTCGCCCTTCTGTGCAAGTCTGTCTGAACTTCCGTGCTTTAACCCTGACCTGCCACGACCCTGACTTTGACCATCCCCTGTCTGGTTTGTTCGCTTTGAGTCTCAATAAATCTGCTTAACCGGCTCTATGCTTTCATGGGCGACACGGTGGCTCGGTGGGTAGCATCGCCGCCTCACAGCAAGAAGGTCCTGGGTTCAATCCCAGGGTGGAGAGGCCTGGGTCCTTTCTGTGTGGAGTCTGCATGTCCATCCCGTGTCTGTGTGGGTTTACTCTGGGTACTCTGGTTTCCTCCCACAGCCCAAAGACATGCAAGTTAGGTTAATTGATTACACTAAATTGACACTGACTTGAGTGTATATACATGTGACTTGTCTCGAGGTAACCTTGTGTGTAGATATAACCTAGTGTGTGTCGCTGAACATGGCCACTGATGCTGATGGCGACGTTAAATAAATCAATAAACAACAACAACCATGCTTTCATCTCCACTACCAGAGCTGGTGTGGCAACAGGAACAAAGTAAATCCAGTGTACCCATTGTCAGTGTACAGCGAAATCTTTTTGTGTTCTTGAAGATTGTGATTATTCTGTCAATAATACTGTATAGACACACTGTTCAATAGCTGAGCCTGTTCTAATGATAATGATAAGAGAAAGCTGTTTCGTTTGTTAATCCTACAGCTGATGGTTCCTCTGTCTTCCTTTAGATCGTGACGAGTGTGTGGCGTACGGTGTGTGTAGTCAGACGTGCATGAACACACTCGGTTCGTACAAATGTGGCTGCGTGTACGGTTTCAGCCTGCAGGCGAACAGAAGGTCCTGCAAAGCCAGAACTGGTGAGACCATTCATCATCATTGGCTTTGCTATAATCAGCAAAACAGAGACACCTTGATTTCAGCAGTGCTTTAAGTGGTTCTGTATGCAGTGTATACACTACTCCGGCCAGTTCATTAGGTACACCTCCTTGTTTTTACACTTCCCCTTACCATAGAGAAGCACTTTGTAGTTCTGCGATTACAGACTGGAGTCCATCTGTTTCTCTACATACTTTGTTAGTCCCCTATACTCTGTTCTCTAATAGTCAGGATCCCCACAGGACCAGCACAGATCAGGTACTGTTTGGGTGGTGGATCATTCTGAGCACTGCAGTGACCCTGATGAGGTGGTGGTGTGTTAGTGTGTGTTGTGCTCGTAGGAGTGGATCAGACACCGCAGTGCTGCCGGAGCTTTTAAACACCTCAGTGTCACTGCTGGACTGAAGATAGTCCAGGACTTTACTGCCAATATTAGTGAACAGGACTGTAGGATGACCTGTTTTATTCATTTTGTAAGTTTCTGCTTCATAATTAAGGAGTCAGATACTTCATTTTGTACTAAAATTTTTGTACTACTATAAACCGGTTCATGGCAGTGGACCCAGCTGGCTGTTTGCCACGTTTAAATCTGTTATGCCTGAAATAATTAAAATGTGCCATGTAATGAGAGAGAAATAAGACCGGC
>JAJAGP010005951.1:0-27123 GCA_025084515.1 Ancistrus triradiatus | reverse complement strand
GCTCTTCCAGATTTAAACTCTGAGTATCCTTTCCTTGGGAAAACAACAGTCTGCTAGTAGTGCAGATGCTGTTCTCTCACACGCACAACACACCTGTGCAAGTGGTCATACACATGTTATTGTGGTAGCCTAGCGGGTAAGGTACTGGACTATGGACCAGAAGGTCCAGGGTTCAAATCCCACCTCTGCCAAGCTGCCACTGTTGGGTCCTTGAGCAAGGCCCTTAACCCACAATTGCTTGGATTGTAAGATTGTACCAACTGTAAGTCGCTCTGGATAAGGGCGTCTGCTAAATGCTGTAAATGTAAATGTAAATGTTATGACATCTCCACAGACAGACAGTGGCATTAGACTAGGTTGACCTGACCACCTCAGAGAATCTCAAAATTATATTCTCATAGGTTTCCACTAGAGGTTGACTGACATGGGTTTTTTAATGGCAGATGCCAATATTCCGAGAGCAGGGTGACCAATGGCCAATATATAATGCCAATATAACCAACTTTGATGGAAAACTTGACTGGTTTCCACAGAGCACTGACCTTAACTTCACACACAACCTTTGATTTATTTAAATGCCAGCCATACACCAGGACTTTCTGTCCAACGTCAGTGCCTGACTCCATAGCCTTCTCAGAACAGCGAAGACTGTTGTAGCAGTAGAGGCTTGACAAAATTCATATTACTACCCATCATTTTTGGGAGTCCACAAACTGTTGGCTTTAAAGTGTACATATGAAAGAACAATACTAAAGAAGCCTCACATACCCTCCACTCAGCTCAACGCTGTGTCATATATCTGTGTCACATATGGGTCAACATTTACGTATTAGCCATCACCATTAAGCCTCCTGAGGCTTGAGACATAAGTTTATAGACACCCCTTATTTGCATTGAGCTCTCCTATTTCTGCAACACTCACTTGTAACACATTCATTAACAAATCATAAGTTTCTGGATTCTTCATTGACAAACGGTGGCAGTAGAAGTGGTTGTACTGATACCTCAGTGACTCTCAGTATGACACATTTAGAGGTCTCTGCTTCCAACAAGTCAATTCTTCACCTTTCTGCCCTGCTGTCCTTAAACAAAGTAAACAGTGAATTGGTTTGCCAACATATATTGAGAAGTTGACTAACTTGCACAGAACCTTGACCTCAAATGCATCAGACACCTTGACAATGCTCTGGAATGCCAAAAAGTGAGCCTGGGCTCATCGTCTAACGTCCTAAGCCGACCTCACAGTCATGTTCCAAAATGTAGTTGAAAAGCATTTTAGAAGAACAAAGGCACTTGTATAAGCAAATGTGGGGGGTAAACTCCATACTAATACCCATGCTTTGGTTTTTTTGGGGGGGTGTCCACAAACTTTATCTATATAGTGTATGAGAGAGAACAACCATTGAACACTAATATTTTCTTATAGGCTGTAGTGATTTTAATACATTTTTAAATGTTCAGTCAAATATTTGACTACTACATATGTTACTATTATCAACTAAACTTAATCACTTAATTCTAGGTTGTTGGAGCCACCAAATAAACTACAGCAAGGACACTATGGACCAGAAGGTCCAGGGTTCAAATCCCACCTCTGCCACGCTGCCACGGTTAACCCTTAAGCCACAATTGCTTGGATTGTAAGAATGTACCAATTGTAAGTCGCTCTGGATAAGGGTGTTTGCTAAATGCTGTAAATGTAAAATGTGAGAAATTCATAAAATATTTAGGCTAAACTTAACTGGATCATTCACAACCCATCCTCCATGACCTATCCTCCAGTTTTATTTTTCATTAGTATGTTCAATTTTTTCCCCCTCTTTGCACTCTCTTTCTGCTGCTTTGTATATATTGGGTGCTGTATGTTTTGACATCACCTGGTCTTTTCACACTTTATGCCACCACATCTATGCTAAGTGTCTGCAAGGTCATAAAACCTTGGCCATATACAGTATAAATAACTGGTTATACACCTACACTGCAAACCCTTTCTGTGATATCTGCATAGAGTTTAAACTGTAATATGTACAGTGTCATGGAAATTTAATGTGATGTCAGTTCAGGATTACATTGCAGTACGTGTTATTTGGAAATGACAATAGATTACAGCATGGATTACAGTATGGTCTTAGCTTAACAGATGAACGTTAGTACAAACGTCACACAGACTACAGGACTTGTGCGTATACACAGTGTAGTGATGCCACCACCAGTAATGAATGTAACTTGTCAGAGATAGACACCTGATTTCATCTGTCTGGGGAATCACATCATGCCAGCATTATTGTTATTTACACCTATGGTTTGATCTGTAATGCGGCCTACAGTGTTATGGAAAAGTCTGGACTTCCCCAGTCAAATATCATTTTTAAAATTGTTTTTATGAAAAGAGATTAAACCAACCTCTGTAGTGAACAAACTTATCATTACATATGTCTTTGAACAAGTTGGGAAAAGGAAACCAAATATTGAGTGTGTGCAAATTTTTTGAGCACCTATCCAGATAATCGATAACCCCAAATCAGAAAAGTTGAAATAGTGTGGAAAAAATAAATGTGTCTTACATTTATTTTCTATTTTATTGCAGACAGTATGAACCCAAGATATTTCATGTTTCGTCTTGGTCAAATTCATTTCTTTTGTTAATATACATCCATTCCTGCATTTCAGGCCTGCAACACATCTTAAAAAATTTGCACAGTAAAGCATTTACCACTTTGTAATGTTGCCATTTCTTCTCACAACACTAAAGATATATTGGCACCGAGGATACCAAGTGATGAAGTGTTAAAGGTATTTTGTCCCATTCTTCCTGCAAAAACATCTTAAGGTATGTAACAGTACGGGGTTGCCATTGTCACATTTTCATTTCAAAATTCTCCACATTCTCTACTGGGGACAGGTCAGGACTGCAGGCAGGCCAGTCAAGTACCCATTACCCTCGTTGACCGCAGCCATGCCTTTATAATGTGTGCAGCACGTGGTTATGCGTTGTCTTGTTGAAAAATGCATGGACATCCTGAAAAGATGACACCTTATAGGCAGCATACTGTATGTTGCTTTAAGATCTGTGGTAGCATAGTGGTTAAAGTACTGGACTATGCACCAGAAGGTCCAGGGTTCAAATCCCACCTCTGCCAAGCTGCCACTGCTGGGTCCTTGAGCAAGGCACTTAACCCACAATTGCATGGATTGGAAGACTGTATCAATTGTAAGTCGCTCTGTATAAAGGCGTCTGCTAAATGCTGTAAATGTAAATGTAAGATCTCAATGTACTTTTCTGCATTAATGCTTCCATCACAGAAGTGTAAATGACCTTTGCCAAGGGCACTGACCCGACCCCGTTCCATGACAGACCCTGGCTTTTGGATTTGTTGCTGATAAAACTCTGGATGGTCCTTTTTTGTTCTGTGGTCTGGAGCACACAGTGTCCATTTTGTCCAAAACTGATCTGGAATGCACAATACACAATTTCCAGTTTGTGATGTTCCATCCAAGCCCAGAGAAGTCAAAGGTTTGCCCAAATATAGTCTAATTCTATTATGCATTTGTATCTTCCATTTGTTTCTGGTCAGTTGGTGTAAACAGTTATGCTTCCATTAAATGCATCTGTATTTTTGATAAAAATAAACCCAATGTAAATAAAGTATGTCATTTAAATAAACCAACATAAAACATGATGTAACATGAAAACGTCAACTGGTAAATCAAAGCACTGTGACGCATTTCACACACACAAATGGACAGCAATGAGCTTTTGAACAGAGTTCCACTTAAACATGAAAATCCATTTGGCTGAAAGTTTACAGCTCTATTTTCAGCCCCCTCTTGAACGCTCTTGTTCAAGCTTAGAAAAATAAGGATGGAAAAACGAAACAGGTATGAGCTTGCAACTTGTATTTACTGTATATTTACATTTACTTGTGGGAATATAAGTATGGTTGAGACATCTTTAAATGCTTCCAAATAGTACAAAATGTATCTGGATGAACCAAGTGGATCTTTTCCACCACACAGTCTTATCTTGATTTAAAACAGGCTTATTGCATCACTTAGTTTACAATGATATCTAAACTGCAACCAATGTCTTTAAATTCGTATGGAACCTGCAAACCCGCCATGGCAGTGCATAAGAACATATGGCTAGTGCATAATTATGTGGCTAGCACAACATATTATTCACCTTCCCAACATGTCAATTGATGTTTGCGTGCAGTTTAAGCCTGTCAATTTCAGCATGGCTTATTTTCAGGGTTTAAAATGAGGAGAAAAAACAAATTCTGCACAGATGATGTAAAATATCATAAGGTGAAGATTGGGGCGTAATACATAAAGCATTTATATGGTATTACCGGTGTGTAAGGAAGTAAAATTAATAGCTTGCAGGTTTCTGTGGATGTCTGTGTTTGTGATGATATATTCCAGACAGTATAACCAGAGTGCGTTCTGTAAACTCATTACATCTGCAATCATCCAGCTCGTAGCCAAGTCATGACATCAGTAATGAAGGCTTTGTGCTCTATTTTGTTCATTAACAACCAGCACGGAAAAGTGCACTGCATTTCACTTGAAGGCAAGAAAATGTTCCAAGGAACCCAAAGAAAAAGGTCATAAAAAATGTACCATAAAATGTTAGAGCTGGAAGAGCTCATACCAACACTGAAAACACGTCAATTATCACATTACTGAACATAATCTACTATGTTTACTAACAGCGTCTACACAGGATGGCATCCTTTAAATATGCAAAAAATAATTTGTGGGTGGTGTGGAGGCACAAGTGGTTATCTGTGCCATCTCACATCTCCAGAGAATAGGTTTTGAGTTTCCGCTTGGTTGCTGCATGTTTGGAGTTTGCATGTTCTCCTGGTGCCTGTCTGAGTTTCCTTCTGGTACTCCAGTGTCCTCCCACATTCCACAGACATGTGATCTCCAAAGAGTCCCTGTGTCCCTGTGTGTGCCCTGCGATGGATTGCCACACCATCCAGAGTTGGTCCTCATCTTGTGCCCTGGTTCTCATCTAGTCCGTTGCGACACTGAATTAGATTAACCGGTATAGTACATGAATAAATGAATGCATTTTGTCCATTTTTGTGAGTTGGCCTGTCTTTTTTCACATTTTCATCTTGCCTTTCCTGGTTTTGAGGGGAGACCACTGACCACCCCAAACAACACAGGGTGTTTGCATTCTCTGGACAGGAATGGGAGGGGTTACTGCTGGAATTAAGGGGATGATCCCTTGTCTGCCTCTCCCTCAGATGCAGTAAACCATACCTGTGTATGATTCCTCCCTGGTTTCACCTGACCAGAGGTAACTATAGGGACTTGAACCTGGGTCACTGCAATTGTGGGCTAGCACAATCCGTAAGCTTGGTACCCAAGCACCATTGTAATATAAAGCTTTGGCAGTTTTTCTAACCCAACAGCACATGTATGTATTTTCTGTTCAAATAAAGCACGCTGTGTTGGATTATTGCTTAATCATCTCATGTATTCCCAAATAATCTTTCTGCCAACAGTCAAACAGAAAATGTAGGTTGTATTTATTGATGTAATATTTGTAAAATATGAGACATAATCCATTGGCAGACATTTCTAAGCTCTAAAATATTTTTGCATGACATCCCTCAGCTGGACTCCTGCCTAACTGGCAGCAGTATAAAAAGAGGCTTTTTACTGGTGTTAATATCTATTGTTTACTCAGAGTAAGGCTGGCTCTTACTGGTAACACAGATTCTCCTTCAAGTGACTCTTCCCTGGACAACAACATGGAGACAAACAGGCTGTTGTTGTTCCCAGAGCTTGTTGAGTTATGATCCACATTATCATAAAATATCTCAGTAAAACAGGGAATCCTGCCAGATGGACTTATTCTTAATCTTCATTCATCAGACATGTCTCCTCTCCAAACACAACTCCCCTCTAGCTTGAACCCAGCCGAGTTCTTCCTTGCCCAAAGTCCCTATTTAAAATTATTTTCAGTGGTACCTCGGTGGCAAATTTTTTCCCATAAGTAATAATGTACGTTGAATCCATCTATTCCAGACCCCCAGAAAATCCACACTGTATAAGCATTATATGCAATAATGGAGGAACTCCCTGATTTACGATAGGGATATGTTCCGACAAATCCATCATAAGTTAAATGCATCATGAACAAAGGAGTTTAACGAGTGTTTGGTAGAGTGGTCTATACTGTTGTCATAGAGGAGCCTATGATAAGTAATTTAATGTTTAAAACTCTTAGATTATCCTACAGTTGGCCAAAATCATTAACACAAAGCTTATATTTCATAATAAAATGTTGAAAATCGCATATAAAGAGAACAAGGTATTACAAAATTACAAATTACAAACAAGGTATGATGAAGAGCATGATGAAGGGTATGATGAAGGGACTGTGGTAGCCTAGCGGTTAAGGTACTGGACTCTTGACCAGAAGGTCCAGGGTTCAAATCCCACATGTGCCAAGCTGCCACTGTTGGGTCCTTGAGCAAGACCCTTAACCCACAACTGCTTGGATTGTAAGACTGTACCAATTGTAAGTCGCTCTGGATAAGGGCGTCTGCTAAATGCTGTAAATGTAATGTAATGTAAGAGCATCCCTGAATGCACAACATGTCAAACCATGAAGCAGATGGGCTACAGCAGCAGATGGCCATACCGGGTGTCACCATCATTTTCTCTTGCATGTATTCAGGGGCACAACCTGCTGACATTGAATAATAGAGCACTGCTTTTGATCCAGGGAGCTTAAATAAACGAAACTATGAATAAAAAAGCTAAATAAACAAAACTGAAAACAATGTCATGGCATAAAACTTGCATGTAAACTTGCACCAGTTCAAAAGGCATTCTTTCTTTTGTGTGGAGACAAACACACAATAACAGCTAGAAAATAATATGCTGTGAAATATGCAAGTGTCATGGCGTAAGAGAGCCTAGCTGTTTGGGTGTTTTGAAATGAGGTCACCTAAATGTCAGCTTTCACGTCTTCAGTGCAAACAGACATTAGCAGACTCTGAGGGAAGGTGAGCGGAGCGTGTCACATTTCTGATGATGTGAGCATTAGTCCTGGCTCCTCTGTTTGATCTACTCCTTCATGTTTGGAAGCAGCAGGAGGTCTTGAAGCTGGTTTTCACTGACCTACATCACCACAAGCGCCACATGAAGGTCACTTAGTAGGAAAGTCCACAGGTGGGCTGGATACTGTTTTCAAACTGTGAGGCATAAAGCAAAGTGAAAAACACAATGTCTGTTACAGCTGCAGTTCTAGAACCTGAAAAAAATGAATGTTTAACAAATTTAGGCTCTGTGCCATTTAACACACACATTATGTATTTTGCTTTTTGATTTTTTTTCCTTTCATTGGTTTGGAGACCTGCTGGACAGTTAGCAGCCAATCAAGCAGCAGCATTGTCCCTTTCATTGCATCATTTGAAAATGGGGCACACTAAAAGTAGCTAAACAGAGTTAGGGCCACTGTTTTACACCCAATATAAAGCTCATTACTTAACTGTTTGTAATGAACAAGTTAAAAGTAGGACGGTGCAGGGGTACAGTATGCCAGGGTTTAAGTCCTGGCAGGCTGGTTGCGTATGAGGGAGGGGAGCCTGGGGGTTATCCCCCAGTGCTGCAGCAGCAACCTCTACCCAGCCCTGTGATAGACTGGTGTGCCGTCCAGGACTTGCTTATGTCTGCACCCTGTGTTCTCTAGGGATAGGGGTGGCACAGTGGTTCGGTGGGTAGCACTGCCGCCTCACAGCAAGAAGGTCCTAGGTCCAATCCCAGTGTGGAGTGGCCTGTGTGGAGTCTGTCTGCCCTCCCCATGTCTGCGTGGGTTTACTCCGGGTATTCCGGTTTCCTCCCACAGTCCAAAGACATGCGTGTTAACTGAGTACACTAAACTGGCATTAACTTGAGTGTGTATATATTATTTGACTTGTCTTGATGTGACCTTCTGTATAGATGTAACCTTGTCGCCGAAATACCCACCGATGCTAATAACGACGTTAAATAAAACAAATAAACAAACAAAATCTAGGAACAGGCACAGGACCGTCCCAAACAATGACCAAAAAAACTGACCAAAAAAAGCAGGTGGAAAATGTAAAGTACAACTTCAGTGATAGGTGGAATGGTGGTGCATCAGCTCCAGGGATCTGAGCAGCATTAAGCTGACACTGAAGGTAAATGTATTTTATGGGGTTAATAAGTTTTGATAAAGAAATGAACAATACTACTCTTTATGTGTTTTCTTGAGGCTAGTTCTTTGGTACTAATGCTCCAATTTCTACTACAAAGCCATCCAATTGCATTAGAACAAATACAGAACATAAATACCTAATCTATTAGAACATTTTGCTCTTTGAGACTGATGGTTTAGCCTGAGAAGATGAGGATGGAGACAAGGTAGTCACTATACAAGGCTGTGGTGGCCTAGTGGTTAAGCTCCTCAACTATAGACCAGAAGGTCCAGGGTTCAAATCTCACCTTTACCAAACCACCACTGTTGGGTCCTTGAGCAAGACCCTTAACCCATAATTGATTGGATTCTAGCTATGAATTGTAAGTCACTCTGGATAAGGGCATCTGCTAAATGCCATACATTTTATATATATATATAATATATATATATATATATATATATATATATATATATATATATATATATATATTCTTTTTTTTTTTATAAAACATATAAAAACTCTATATGCAAGACCACGACACAATAAAAAGCTGCTGTGACACAATGTGAAATGATCACATTTAGAATGAAGAAACCTTAAGAATATTCTATATTTCTGCATAAACATGACCTAAAGCATAATCAGAACTTCACACAAGTCCTACCAGTAGATAAAGAGAACCCAGTTAAACAAATGAGTTATACTTGGTCATTTATTTTTTGAAGACAATGATGCAATATTACATATCTGTGATGTCATGGGAATTGCTTTCAGTATCTGGTGTGACCCCCCTGTGCAGCAATAACTGCAGCTAAACGTTTCCTGTAACTGTTGATCAGTCCTGCACACCGGCTTGGAGGAATTTTAGTCCATTCCTCCGTACAGAACAGCTTCAGCTCTGGGATGTTGGTGGGTTTCCTCACACAAACTGCAACACATTAACTTTCTTCTTTACCCATTCTTTAGTAGAATGACCTGTATGCCTAGGGTCGTTGTCTTGCTGCATGACCCATATTCCCTTCATATTCAGTTCACAGAAAGGGTGTCCTGATCTTTTCCTTTAGAATTTGCTGGTATAATTCAGAACTCTTTATTCCAGCAATGACAGCAAGCTGTCCTGACCCAGATGTAGCAAAACAGGCCCAAAACATGACACTACCACCACCATGTTTCCCAGATGGGATATGGTTCTTATGCTGGAATGCAGTGTTTTCCTTTCAGAGAAACAAAGAAACACTGCATTCCAGCATTTTTCTCATCTGTCCACATTGATGGAACCATGCATTCTGAATGATACCAGCAAACCTGGCTGAAGGACTTGGATAAAATTACAATCATCACTTCATAAGCTTCTTCAATAAGCTCAATTCTCCTAAATGTTACAAAAAGTGGAAATGTGTGCTTCAGTGCTTAATCTGTAAAACATGAGATAAGGGAACAGCAAGCGTGGAGCTATCAATCAAGTCGGCAAGGAGTGAACCGGTCCCAGAACCTATAGACACAACAGTGCTCCAAGTGCTCCACCCAATACAATGACCTTAAAATCAAATATTTGTGTTAATGAAAAATACTTACTTACCTTGTCTGACTGTTTGGGTTTTTGGAAAGTAGGATATGCACAATTAAGTATAATTTAATTAGGCTTTGTTAATTAATATTACTTATTTTCTTTGCATGTCATATATAAAACCCAGAGGTGCTGGATCCACGTAAATAATGGTCGGAATACATGCGCTCCAAATATGAGAGGTATCAGATCTTGTTCTGGCAGGATTCAGCACAAATTAAGCACTGGTGTGCTCCCTTTTCAAAGAACAGATCACTATGCTACTGTACACCTGAGGAAAGCACTTAGGAAGTGGAGCATGTCCTTAATAGCAGAAGGTGACATAGATCAGCTTGACTGGTTCTTATTATTGGAGAACTATTCTGAGGCAGATTATAAACATTAGTGAGCAGACTATAAACATCTTATACTCCTGTCTTTTCTTCTAGCAGTGGCCAGAACTCTTATTCAAGCATGCTCACAATGGAATGCAATGAATGTATAAACAGTACCGAAAAGAGCGGTGTAACTAGATTTACCTGATGAAGGTTAAAGAAGGACTGAAGGACAATATATGGTCCTTTATATCACAAAAAGGAAGGTGTTTTCTCAGAAAGAACAAGTTATAAATGTCCCAAGCACATCAGGGACCAACATTTTGCTACTGCACATTCAACAGAAGAAAAGAGCCCTAATAGGTACCAATCGAAATAGGGATTCTAGTTGATTTTCTGTCAATTTGAGACAGAGGTGACTTAAGAGACGTATGTCATGAGGAGACACTATGTGTTTCTGCTACCATAGACACTTCCTTCTTAGACCAATAGGAACTCTGAAATTTAGAAGTTAGAAGCCACTGGTGACACGTAACACAGACACACACAAGAACTCATCTCTGATGTGGAATGCTGCAGACAGGGAGTTGGCCATCAGACCAAGGCAAGCACCAACCAGCCGGGAAACAAGAACTCTTTCCCGGCATGGGGGTGACACAGTGATGCGAATGGTTAGCACGGTCACCTCAGTGTTCCAGAGATCCACAGGTTCAATCCTGAACTTGGACCATGTCTGTGTGGAGTTTGCATGGATTGCCTGTGTCTTCATGGGGTTTTCCCTGGGTACTTCAGTTTCCTCCCACAAAAAGCCATGCATTAGCTTAGCTGGTCACTCTAAATTGGCCCAGTATGAATGTGTCTGACTACTATTATTGTAACCTGTCATAAACACATGCAATATGACTGACAGATAAACCTTTCTTTTCCAGGCGCGAAACCAAAAAGTGAGGCTCAGCATTGGGAACCAGTTGTCTACCACCTGAACCACTCTGGTCTAGGGGGCTGGGTCTGTGCTAGCACTAAGTACTAAGTTTATCATGGAAAAAGCACATGACTATTTGGTTAATTGGCTCATATTTTTACATTCATTCATTCACTGTGTTATCCACTTAATCCTGGACAGGGTCATGGAGGAGTGGGTGCCTAGCTGGCAGCATAGGGTGCAAGGCAGGAACTACCCTAGACAGTGTTCCAATCCATCATAGGGCACATACACTCCCTCATACCCATGCGCCACTTTATCCTTTAACCTATAGCATGTCTTTGGACTGTGGGAGAAACCAGAGTACCCAGAGTAAACCCACACGGACACGGGGAAGACATGCAAACACCACACAGAAAGGACCCAGACCTGGGATCAAACCCAGGACCTTCTTGCTGTGAGGTGACTGCTATCTGCCGAGCCACTGCGCCACCCAGCTCATATTCACCTGATATTAATTGTAACTTAATTACCAACAAAAATGACCAATGGTAAATATGTGAGTTATATCCCCCACTATTCTTGGTCATGGTAACTGCGGAGGGTCTGGAGCATAATGTGGAATTCACTTCTTCTTCTTCTTCTTTCGGTTTCTCCCTTTATCAGGGGTCACCACAGCGAGTTAAACGTTTCCACCTCACCCTGTCCTCCACGTCCTCTACTCTCACCCCAACTCCCTGCTTATCTTCATTTACCACAACCAAATAACTCCTCTTTGGTCTTCCTCTCCGTCTCTTGCCTGGCAGCTCCATCACCAACATCCTCCTACCAATATACCCACTATCCCTCCTCTGCACATGTCCAAACCATCTCAGTCTTCCCTCTCGAATTTTGTCTCCAATTTTCCAACCCTGTGCTGTCCCTCTGATGATCTCATTCCTAATCCTGTCCACCCTAGACACTCCTAAAGAGAACCTCAACATCTTAAGTTCTGCCACCTCCAGCTCTGCTTCCTGTCTCTTTGTCAGTGCCACTGTCTCTAAGCCATACAACAAGGCTGGTCTCACTACTCTCTTATAAATCTTTCCTTTCACTTTTGCTGCGACCTTTTTGTCACACAGCACTCCTGACACTCTTCTCCACCCACTCCATCCTGCCTGTACTCTCTTCTTTACCTCCCTTCCACACTCCCCATTTCCTTGGACAGTTGATCCCAAGTTGATCCCAAGTAATGTGGAATTCACTAGGCACAGATATTTGTCCTGGATGTGACCTCAGTAACCTAAAGCAAGACTTTAGGCTCTTCAGGGTTTTCTAAAACGCAGTATTTGTTAAAAAAACAAAACAATTTTACTTGTTCAGACTGGCAAAATGTCCCCACAAGACCTTCTGTCCTTGTGGGCATGGTCTCCCCCCCCATGCACACACATTTACAGTCACTTGCACCATATCTTCAGTCTCCTGTGGACCAGGGTTTAATCCTCGCCTCCGGTTATTGTCTGTGTGGAATTCGCAATGTTCTTCTGAACTGACTAATCTTATCTCGCTAACTGCCCCTAAGTGTGAGTAAATGGGTGAGGTTGTGATACCCCGTAATAGATTGACGCACATAGGCTCCAGGCCCATTGCATAAAGCAGTTACTGAAGATGAATGAATGAAATCCAGCTACTAGAATATGCTACTGGCTAGAATATGCCAACGTCCTCTCAGACATAACATACCGGGGTAAAGTCTGGATCACTAGAACTTGTGGCACCAAAACAACATGTTTTGGTGCAGTTGTAGACAAATATATCTTGAATATTTAAGTACATTTGGAAGTAAAATAGCGAAATAGCAAAAGTATATGTTGTTGTTTGGTTTTGGTGTATGTAAGCATTTGTGTTGTCACACACACTGATGAAGAATGAATAACCAACCATTGCATTAGATCATGTTAAAACACAGTTCCAGTTTTCTTGTATGAGAAGTTTTATTTTTTTGCTTTGGCCAAAATTCCGTTACTTTCCCTAACCATGTGTTTAATACTGCCAATGACAATAATTGCCTGCTAGCAAGATTTACAGATTTACCAGAATCTTGTTTTCTTGGATTATTCATAATCATTACTGCATAAGCATCTGTACAACAAGCTCATAACTCACACATGTGACAAACGGAAAGTGTGTTTACTTTGGAAGTCTAGAACCCTTTGCTTCCTGTCATGTAAGGAAAGCTCTCAGGAAGTGGGGCATGCTTTGTGAAAGACAAATTAAGGCTGATAGACCACAGATGTAAATGATCCCTGACTGGTTCTTCACTAGGACACACTAACTGGTAACGAAGGTAAGGAAGGAGACCACAAACATTACACTCCTGTCTTTACCACTATAAATAGACTAAACTTTATGCCCTAAAACAGGATTTACTCAGTAGTACTGGCTAAAGTAAGTATTTTTTTTCAGGAAAACATCACAATTGCCATTACATATCTCCTGCATGTGGCAAAAAAGAGAGTTATGTTCTCTTTGAAAAATATGTGAACTTCCCAGTATAAGCAAAGCTCTTACAAAGTAGTGCCACAGACATTGACAGTCAATCAATCAAGTAAAATCAATCAAGTGGAATGTATTCTTTTCATTTTTAATTAAAATTTATAATGGGGTTTCTTGCAATATCATACACATTATTTTGTATTTATATATAATAAACCACCGTACGTTAAAATATGTAAGGCAGTAGAAGCCAAGAGGATAAAAGCCCTCTTTAAAATACTAACAAGATTTCCTGCATGATAAGAAACTAAAGCAAGGTATCCACCAGGAACTGCCCAACACCTGGATAAACAAAACTGAAGTTATAATTTGCCATGAAGCAGGTCTCCACTGGCACATTAGGAAAAAGTTCACTGGGCTTGTTGCCAGTTGCCAGGACCTGCAGGTTCTAAAAACCCTTACTTAACCCCAAATACCTCAATGTGGAAGATACACTTTGTCACTGATCATAAATGGGACTGCTGTCTCAAGTACATTGAGACTCTTACATAAATTGTAAAGGAGTGATTATAGATTTAGATATAATGTGAATAGGGAGGCATGTCTCAATAATAAACAGGCATTTTTTCTTATGGACTACTTACTGTTTACTGACTTGGTACACCAGTCTCTGGAACAAACCAAGCATTAATTCATTTATGCACTTTCTTATCCGTTTAATCCTGGGCAGGGTCATGGGAGAGCCTGTGCCGAGCTGGCGGCATAGGGCATAAGGCAGAAACAACCCTAGACAGGGTGTCAATCCATCATAGGGCTCACAAACTCATACACCCACTCAAACATTAGAGGCACTTTAGAGGAATCAATTAACCTAAAGCATCCAGAGGAAACCCAGGTGAACACTGGGAGTACATGCAGACGCCAAACAGAAAGGACCCAGACCTCCTCACCTGGGATCAAACCCAGAACATTCTCGCTGTGAGGCAACAGTGACACCCACCAAGCCACCCACCAAATCAAGGACCGAACTGAAAATTTAGGAATCTGTAATTAATCAAACAAACTTAGTAAAAAGTTTCCTCAACAGGTGTCCTGGTAACAGCTCTATTGTTTTAGATAATGCAGTCTGTAGAGAAAATAAGTGAAAGCAGGCCATCGCAGCAGCTTACTGTTTAGTGTCAATAGTTGCACACCTAGATGAATCTAGCATAACAACAGACTGTTAGTTGTGACTCAGAAGTACCATCCATAGAGATACTGATGATGTGTAAAATGGGTCAGACGAACGTCATCATATAGATGGCAGATGGGTGATATATATAGTGGTGCTTGAAAGTTTATGAACCCTTTAGAATTTTCTGCATAATGAGATTTTCTGCGTAATGTCTGCATAAATATTTTTCACACAAGTCCTAAAAGTATATATATATATATATATATATATATATTATACACATACAGTGGGGCAAAAAAGTATTTAGTCAGCCACTGATTGTGAAAGATGAGAGAGGTCTGTAATTTTCATCATAGGTACACTTCAACTATGACAGACAAAATCCAAAAAAAAAGTCCAAGAAATCACATTGTAGGACTTTTAAAATAATTTAATTGTAAATCATGGTGGAAAATTAGTATTTGTTCACCTACAAACAAGCAAAGATTTCTGGCTCTCACAGACCTGTAACTTCTTCTTTACGAAGCTCTTCTGGTCCTCCACCGTTACCTGTATTAATGGCACCTGTTTGACCTCGTTATCTGTATAAAGGACACCTGTCCACAGCCTCAAACAGTCAGACTCCAAACTCAACCATGGCCAAGACCAGAGAGCTGTCGAAGGACACCCAGGAAGAAAATTGTAGACCCTGCACCAGGCTGGTTTGAGAGTGAATCTACAAAAAATAGGCAAGCAGGTTTTGGTGTGAATAAATCACTGCGGGAGCAATTGTAAGAAAATGGAAGCCATACAAGACCATGATAATCTCCCTCGATCTGGGGTTCCACACGCAAGATCTCATCCCGTGGGGTCAAAATGATCATGAGAAACGATAAGCAAAGATTCCAAAACTACATGGAGGACCTGAATGAATGACCTGCAGAGAGCCTGGACAAAGTAACAAAAGGCTACCACACAGTAAACCCACCTACGCCGAGAGGGACTCGGATCCTGCAGTGCCAGGCGTGTCCCCTGCTTAAGCCAGTACATGTCCAGGCCCCGTCTGAAGTTTGCCAGAGAGCATAGGGATGATCCCTGAAGAAGATTGGGAAATATCATGTGGTCAATGAAACCAAAATAGAACTTTTTTAGTAAAAACTCAATTCGTCGTGTTTGGAGGAAGAAGAATGCTGAGTTGCATCCCAAGAACACCATACCTGCTGTGAAGCATGGGGTGGAAACATCATGCTTTGGGCTGTTTTTCTGCAGAGGGGACAGGACGACTGATCCGTGTTAAGGGAAGAATGAACAGGGCCAATGTATCATGAGATTTTAACCCAAAAACCTCCTTCCATCAGTGAGAGCAATTGAAGATGGAACGTGGCTGGGGTCTTCCAGCATGACAATGATCCCAACACACCGCTCGGGCAACGAAGAGTGGGGCCTCATGAAAAGCATTTCAAGGTCCTGGGAGTGGCCAAGCCAGTCTTCCAGACCTCAACCCATAGAAAATTTGTGGAGGAGTTGAAAGTCCGTGTTTTGCCCAAAAACATCACTGCTCTAGAGGCGATCTGCATGGAGGAATGGGCCAAATACCAGCTACAGTGTGTGCCAAACCGGTGAGGACTTACAGGAAAAACGTTTGACCTCTGTCATCTGCCAACAAAGGTTATGTTACAAAGTATTGAGTTGAACTTTTGTTCTATTGACCAAATACTTATTTTCCACCATAATTTACAATTAAATTAAATCTTTAAAAATCCCAAAATGTGAGTTCCTAGATTTTTTTTTTCTTATTTTGTATTAATGTGTACATCACAAGTGTACTCATGAAAATTACAGACCTCTTTCATCTTTCTAAGTGAGGAGAACTTGCACAATCAGTGGCTGACTAAATACTTTTTTGCCCCACTGTATATATATCAACCACTGTATGGCCTCTATCCAAATGCCTCTAATTGTCCCCAGGTTTTCACTCAGTCCTGGCACCTTAATTATTCCCACTTCGAAAATTAGGGAACATAAACCACAAGTCAAATGTTCAATAGGAAGGTGTATCGTCTGATCTTCCTGAAGACCATGTATATTGAGACAATAGAGCATTGTCTCTCAAGCAACTTACAGTTTAGATTATCTCCTAATAACTACGTCCAATCCCAAATTGAGCAAGCCTAGGGCGACAGTGGCAAGGAAAAAACTCCCTGAGTGTTATAGGAAGAAACCTTGGGGGGTACCAAGACTCCAAAAAGGGACCCAACCTCCTTGGGTGGCGTAGATGATAAATCTAAGAACGAAACTAAAGTCATGGAGTCATAGTTCGAATAAAAAAGTGAAATTTGCACATGGCATTAAGTGGCCCGGGTATGATGGGGCTGGAGCTGATGACGGAAGAAGCTTGAGTGGAGCTGCAGCGGTTGAACATCATGTGTGGGGCTGGAACTGGTACCGGAACACAGCTCGGAGAGAAAACAGAAAATGTAATTAGTTATTGATTAAGAGCACAGTGTCTATTAACAATCACTAATGCCATGTGTAGCATGAGACCCCGGCAGCATTAGCTATAGCAGCATAGCTAGAAAGAGGAGAACTGGTAGGTAACACAGCCAAGAGGGATCACATGAGACATTGGCAACCTCATGAGAGGCAGAAGACAGCAACCCAACGTCTCTGATCACCATAAGACTCTTTGACTATGAACCCCCAGCTCTGCCCTTATTCTAAGGCAAGGATGCACGAGTCAAGATCACGAGGACCGAAGCCCAGTTCAGCCAGACCCGACACTCCCGGCTAGCGGATATTTGATGATATTGTAAGTATAATTGAGAAGGTCAATCTAAACTTACTATCCTGTTACCTAAATTATTTTTAGATGTTATTTGTTTATTGTAATAACATTTTTGCTCAGAGCCCTAATGCTATTAGTATGGACACTATGTGCTTCCATTGTATGCCTTTTCTAATTATGTGCTGAAAGCAAGCAAATGGCAAATGGCATTCAGTGGAATGACTCATATTTTTCTGTCCAAGGAGCTTGTAACAAGGCATGTAACAAAATACAGAACGAAAAAAAAAAAAAACTTCCAGCAATTCACAAACTAAAGAAGTTACAGATATGTGCACAATCAAGCCTGTTAATGAATTGTACTGTGGCTATAGAGTTAGATAAATAAACAGTGTGCTGTACATTTGGAATGACAACATTCTATATTGTCAGTTACTATATATGAAGACGTAATAGTCTGGAAAAAAAACAATACAAGCCCTCAAGACCACCAAATTATTCAATGTCTACTTAGTAAAGGTAAAATGAAATGTGAGCCAGAGAATGGAAAGGCAACGATATTATTTTCAGAATACTCCAATTACAGTAACCTGAGCTTGTTTTTAAACATTTTCCACCCAACATGGCTTCTTTCAGTTGAAAACGGGCAACATGACAGAGCAAGCAGTCAGCCCGGTCACCACACTGCCCCAGAGATTGTCGGTTCGATCCCGACCTCAGACTCGTGTCATATCGTACCTGCATGGGTTTACTCTGGATATTCCAGTTTCCCCTCTCATTCCAAAGACACGCGTTAGGATAATTGATCACTCTAAAAATTGGCCCAGTATGAATGTGTCTGACTAAATAGCAATTGAGGCTGAAGTGATGATAAATAAACAAATCCAATCCATTCATTTGGAAGCACCGGTAAAATGTACAAAAAAGGGTATTTGAACTTCCAGGAGACATGAATTAAATCTGACTGAATCATGGCAGGGACAGTTGCTGTGTATTGAGTCCAAATATTGCCTGCCATAAAAAGACATAAACGTCTGAAACACTCCACTCAGTCTTTGTGTTTCAGAAAACAGATCTGAAAACAGATATGTCCTGAATCTGGATTCTAGTTTGAAGCAGTTTTAAAGCAGACCTTGTTCGTGTAGTTAAGTATACCTGAAAAAAAACATGTTAATGTACAGTTATTTCTCCAACTGAAATAACACAGACAATCTGGGGGATGACCTTCATTTTAGCTTTTCAGGGATTTAAAACCCTGGTACAAAGCAGGAGCTGAGACAAAATATGCCTCCTGATGTGGAGATGTCTGAGTCACATAGGAACACTGACACTGAATATATTAATAAGTATTTGTCTCCCAAAGGTGGTACGCAACTGACACATTTCTGCCTGGCACATGTTGAAACACACAGACCAAGCTGGAAAATATGCAAAATGATGAACTTTGTTTTATTTTCTTCTGGACTGATATATTTCACTTAACCTTAAGTCCAACTACGGCATTATCTGGCCAACTCTTTTTCCTCCACTTCAGTTTGCTGAGCATTCCAAGAAAAGCCTTCACCACAGATTGAGATAAAACATTATTTAAAGCCGAGGAGTAGAGGATCAAATCATCTCACGTCTTTCTGTTGTATTGTGTGGTTAAAAACCTAGGTTTTAAGAAGTGCAGATTTGGACATTTGGAGCTACATGCGCCGAAATGATCTGCAAAAGCATTAAACGATGCACAGGTTATTCAGAATCAGAAATAATTCTTGAAACATGGCACAGACGAACTATAGTTTTGTATTATGATGGTGTATTGTACTCAGAATTGTATTATCAGGAAGGAATAACATCATGTCCTGTCGTTTTAATTTTTAAATATTAGCCAGCTAATAATTGCTAAGTATTTGCTTTCATGGATGCTAAGTTGATTGCTAGGCTGTTGCTATGTGGTTGCTGTGTGGTTACTATGTAGTGCTAAGTGGGGTGGCTACGTAGTTACTTTTCATGGCTATGTGGACTTAACTAAGCGGTTGCCTGGCTGTTGATAGCTGTGATGGGGCCAAAACTTTTAACTAAAGTTGAGATTATAATACAAAAAAGTTTATAATAGGATGTAATAGCTGTGATGGGGTGCCAATACTTTTGAACTAAAAGTCATTTTTATGTCTAGATATTTATGGCTAAGGGTCATTTAACTGTCCAGATATTTATTGCTAATAGTAGTTTAGCTGTTCAAATAGTCAATGTCTAAAGATCATTAGCTGTCACAATTATTTATTGATATATGGTAATTGCATGGTTCACTGTCAATTACTAATATCGGTTACCGGGAACAAACAGAAGGAGGACGTGTGGCTGCTGGTGGCGTGGGACAAAGTGACAGTTGAAATTTAAATATTAAACAGTCCACCCAAAGTTTCATGCAAGTGTTCAAAAAGCTGTATGAGAGGAATTGTGAAATTGTTGATTGTGAAAAGGAGAAGAAGATGAATTAGAAAGGAATTAATGTAAGATATCTCAAAAATTTTGCCAAACCAATAATTGCTAGGTTGTTGCTAAGGTGTTGGGGAAATATTTCAATTTAAAGACATTCAGTTGTCCATATACAGTCGTATGAAAAAGTTTGGGCACCCCTGATAATTTTCCATGATTTTTTTCTTTAATAAATCATTGGTTGTCCAGCTTCAGCAATTTTCAAGGTAAATATATCATTATAGCAGATGAACACCGGTGATATTTGAGAAAGTGAAATTAAGTTTATTAGTTTTACAGAAAGTGGTGCAGTAATTATTCAAACAAAATTAGGTAGGTGCATAAATTTTGGGCACCCTGGTCATTGAATACCTTTAGCACTAATTAATGGGAACACAAAATTTGTTTTTTGTAAGCTCATTGACCCTTGATCTACATACACAATTGGTGAATCCACTATGAGAAAGGTTAAGGTGGCCAATTGGAAGTTTTTTCTCCTCTTTTGCATTTTCTCTGAAGAGGGGCAACATGGGAGCCTCAAAACAACTCTCAAATGGCCTGAAAACAAAGGTTGTTCAACATCATGATTCAGGGAAAGGGAAAAGCTCTCTCAGAGATTTCAGGCTGTCAGTTTCCACTGTGTGAGGAACATAGAAGTGAGGCAAGGGAAGACCACAGGCACAGTTCTAGTTAAGGAAACTCCCGAAGTGGCAAGACCAGGAAAAATCTCAGATAGGCAGAGGCGAAGGATGGTGAGAACATTCAAAAGTCAAGCCACAGACCACCTCCAAGACCTACAACCCCATCTTGCCTGTCAGATGGTGTCACTGTTCATCGTTCAACTATACAGCGCACTTTGCACAAGGAGAGGCTGTAATGGGGAGAGTGATGCAGAGAAGCCTTTTCTGCAGACACGCCACAAACAGAGTCACTTGAGGTGTGCTACAGCACATTTGGACAATCCAGCTTCATTTTGGAATAAAGTGCTGTGTACTGATGAAACTCAAATTGAGTTATTTGGGACATAACAAGGAGCGGAAAAAGGACACAGCCTCCCAAGACAAACACTTTGCTACCCCACAGTAAAATTTGGTGGCGGTTCCCATCATGCTGTGGGATGTGGTGGCCATTGCAGGTACTAGGAATCTTTTTAAAGTTGAGGGTCGCATGGATTCCAGTTAATATCTCCAGATTCTTGAGAACAATGTTCAAGAATCAGTGACAAAGTTTGCACCGAGGCCACGACCCCAAACCCTGCTCAAAATCTACTAAGGCATTCATGCAGAGGAACCAGTACACACACGTTCTGGAATGGCCATCTCAGTCCCCAGACATGAATATTACGGAAAATGTGGGCTGGTCCATGGGCTCGGAAACCATCAAACCTGACTGAACTGGAGATGTTTTTCTAAAGAAGAATGGTCCAAAGCACCTTCAACCAGAATCCAGACTGGAAGCTGTAGGAAGCGTTTAGCGGCTGTTATTTCTAACAAAAGGAGGATCTACTAAATATTGATGTCATTTTTTTTCTGTTGGGGTGCCCAAATTTAGTGCACCTGCCTAATTTTGTTTGAATAAATTAACTGCACACTTTCTGTAAATCCTATAAACTTCATTTCACTTCTCAAATATCACTGTGTTCATCTGCTATATGATTATATTTAACTCAAGTTGCTGATCTGAACAAACCAATGATTTATAAAGAAAATCATGAAAATTATCAGGGAGGTGCCCAAACTTTTTCATACCACTGTTATTGTTCTTTTAACTTTCAAGATATTTGTTTAATGGTTAATTCACTGTACAGATTATTTATGATAAGTTTTAAAATAATTTAGCTAGATATACTGTATATGGGCAGGTTAACAAGAAAGAAATGAAGAACACTAAGTTGGCTTTGACAAGCAATATTTAATAATATAAATAATAATATAATAACATCAACATCAACATGTGGCCAGATGTGAGCCCAACGTCATGAGCGGATGATTTCGCTTGGGTCAAATCTGAAAATCTTTTCCAATTTTTTTTTATTGTGATTAGTGAATTCAGCACTTTTACTGTACACCCATTGCTGACACAACACAACATCGCTCATGTCCGGCCCACACAGTACTTTCCATACCCAAAGTTAAGCCTGGTTCATGTCACTGGGCTCACATCTGGCCCACACAAAGCATGCTGTAACTTAAATCAAGCCTGACTCATGACATCTGCCCCACATCTGGCCCACACAACACTTGACAGTGCCATAACTGAGCCGTAAGTGCCAGAAGTGGCACAGATTAGCCCTAAATGTTTGTCATTCGGGAATACAGACACCACAACTCAATTGCACAGAAAGAATTGGAGGCTCAGTGGTTAAGGTCTTGGGCAGGACCAGAAGGTTATGTGTTTAAGCCTCAGCACTGCCAACTGCTACTGTTGAAGCCTTGAGCATTTTAGCCCTCAGTTGGTTCATACCTTGTGAGACTGAGCTGAGGTGCTCTGGATAAGTGTCTGATAAATGTAGTAAATGTCCGAGTGGGTTAAAGAGACAGGAGCTTCCTTCAACCCACTGGTCCATACGCCTCATAAAAACAGCAGTTAAATAATTACAGTGATGACCTAATAGTTAACCTAGATTGTGGTCTGTAAAATAAGCTGAAATAAACATTAGCCAGTAGCCTAAGCGGTGGTCGCTCAATAACATCAGCGCAAACGGCTGCGGTCTACTGTGTCACCGAAGCAGCACTGCCATCATGTGGCTAAGATTAGCACTGCAACACAATTTTAGGTAACGCTACAGACGTAGTAGCAAAGTAGCCCTTAAAGTCAATAAACAATAAGTATGCTAACGCTAGTGCACACAAGTTCAAACTTCTTAGTGCAAAGAAAGCCAGTTTCTCGCCTCCAAGCTCCATATTAACACAAAGGTCTATAAACAGAAGCAGAAACAGTTCGTGTATAAAAAAAAACAAAAACAATAAAATAAAAAAGTTGTGTGAGGAAGAGAAGTCCAGGATATCGTTGTCAGCAAGCATGAGTCACTGTGACCTAAATAATACCTCTATGACAACAAAACAACTCCTGGCAGTACATAACTTCACAGGAAAATTCCAAATGTCTGTCTGAACCTGATGCCAAAACCTTCAGCTACCATTGCAACCTTTGTATTGCTATAAAGCTTTTCCCCCCATTTTCTTTCCAACTTATTATAATTTTGTACACCTCACCAGTCACCTAATAAAGTGCAGTTAAACATTATTACTTTTTCAGGTTACTGTTAATTATTGAAATGGCTGATGTATAATTTATTATTTAAATATGACTGCAAACCCCCCTTTTCTTCAGCCAAACTCTTAGATCATCCATAAGTAAAGACAATACTAATTTTAATGACATATCTTTATTTTCAGGTACTAATTACATATAATGCCTTATTCAGTGTTGATTTTCTGGGGGTCTATAATGGGATTCAATCAATTTACATTATTCCTTATGAATTTTCTTAAAAAATTTGCTCAATACTCGTCGTTTTCGGTTCTCGACAATTCTCGCCTTCTGGAATAAATTAACAATGAGAACTGAGGTACCACTGTATTTTTAGAGAAGATGAAGCTTGATCCTCCGTACAGTCTTGTGCAACAGTTTTGTCAAAAATTTACATTTTTCTACATATATACTACATTTTTAAAATAACTTATAATTCTGTCAGTAAGCTTTTCTATCCCCAGTATGGTTGACATGTGTGTAGAGAACAATTCGGCCACTTAAAATGGCATAAATAAAATGTCATCTGAAACACATTAAGCCATAATAAGCTGTTATTTTATAATTTCTATTATACATTTATAATGGGGAAAACAATGTGGAATTCTGAGCAGTAAAGTTTATAGGGTAATTTTCTGATGAGAGACAGTAGTTTATTGGTAATTAAGCTGTTTTCTTGTAATGGGTTTTTATACAGATGCAAAAGAATAATATGAAAAGTGACTGTCTTGTTTTTCCTTTACTGCTTTGAATTTTTGAATAGAAAGCAGGGAATCTCTTAATCTGCCAAACCTCAAACTCTGATCACATGTCCATTAACGCGTAAGAAAAGCTGGAAATTCCTAATAATGCTTCTTTCCTGAATAACTGAGGGTAACAAAGAGTTACTTGTTCTCTTGCACAATTGAACTTAATGCCAGAACATGTCCAAGACAAATTCCACTGAACCGGATTCACCAATTTGGTAAACAACCAACTGTTGAGCTTCCTTAGAATAACAAAGAGGTTTTAACCACAGTCCTATCCCATCACATAATCTCCTGAGCTGTTTTAGAAAAAAGCGTTGCCACCACACCACTGTTTTCCACCACAGCAAGGTTATTGGTAAGGTAACAGGCATTGCTCCAAATTGTTAAACATGTTAAATTAGACCTATGTATACTCTGTGTTAAAGTAGTTTATGGGTAAACATACACCTGAGTCTGTTTCTAAAATGTTACAGTGACTGCAAGATCTGCTGATACAACAGAATACAAATTACACCACACTAATGACCACATTTACTACAAAATATACACAACAATTACCATGCTATATTATTCATTCATTGTGATTCTTGACATACTTATGGGCTGTGTCAAAAAGGGTCTCCAGTCCCTGTTACCTACATTCTACATAGATTATACAGCACTATTAGCCTGAAAGAAGCAGAACTGTAACTGACTTCATACACATCCTTATATGTAATGCTTTACTGAAAAGTCCATCACATAAACACACTAGAGTCCAGTGGAAACATGAGCTAACACACATGCTGTTTCTAATAAAGGCATTAAAAAAAATTATGGATTGGAAAAAAGCAGTCTTTTTGTGTTCTGATGTCCTTCAGAGAAGTTGCAATGAAATATTGCGGTGCCATATAATAGGGTATGAAACAATTTTTAAATGTGTTATTTAAAACATAATAAATACGATGTGTCGAAGCTCATACTGTTCACTTGAGTAGTGCTATTTTATTGAAAAAGTATTTATTTCTTGCAAATACAAGCAAGCAATAATGTGAATAATGCAATTAGCTATAATATACAGTACCAGTCAAAAGTTTTGAGACAGCTTCAAATTCAGTGTTTTTTCATCATTTTAAAATTGTCTGCATTGTAGATTAATACTGAAGCCATCCAAACTATGAAAAAATACATATGGAATTATGTAGTAAACAAAAAGTGTTCAACAAACCAGAATATGTTTTATATTTTAGATTCTCCAAAGTAGGCACCTCTTGCATAATTGACAGCTTTGCAGATCTTGCCGTTTTCTTATTCAGCTTTATGAGGTAGTCACCTGGAATTGCTTTCAGTTAACAGCTGTGCCTTGTCAAGAGTTAGTTTCTTGAATGTCTTGCCCTTGTAATGTGTTTGAGACCATCAGTTGTGTTGTGAAGAGGTAGAGTTGGTATACAGTGGATAACCCTATTTGTGTAATGTTCTAATTCGTATTATGGCAAGAACTACTCAACTAAGTAAAGAAAAATGACAGTCCATCATTACTTTAAGAAATGAAGGTCAGTCAATCTGAAAAAAATCAAGAAATTTGAAAGTATCCACAAGTGCAGTCGCAAAGACCATCAAACGTTATGATGAAACTGGCTCTAGACAGGAGTTCCCCAGGAAAGGAAGACCAAGAGTTACCTTTATTGGACAGTATAAGTTCATCAACTATTCAGACAAAACTGCATGAATCTGGACTTTATGGTCAAATTGCTGCAAAGAAGCCACTTCTTAGGAAGAACAACAAAAGGAAGAGAATGACTTGGGCCAAGGAACACAAGAATGGACAATAGACCAGTGGTCTGATGAGTCCAAATCTGAGATTTTTGGTTCCAAATGCCATCTCTTCGTAAGACACAGAAAAGGTGAGCGGATGGTTCCAACATGTGTAGTTCCCACCGTGAAGTATGGAGGAGGAAGTGTGATGGTATGGGGGTGCTTTGCTGGTGACACTGTTTAATTTATTCAAAATCCAATGCACACGAAAGCAGCACGGCTACCACAGCATTCTGCAGCAACATGCCATCCCAACTGGTTTGCACTTAGTGGGACCATCATTTGTTTCTCAACAGGACAATGACCCCAAACACACCTCCAAGCTATATAAGGGCTATCTGACCAAGCAAGAGAATGATGGAGTGATGCATCAGATGACCTGGCCTCCACAATCACCTCTTCTAAACCCACCTGAGATGGTTTGGGATAAGTTGGACCGCAGAGTGAAGGCAAAGCAGCCAACAAGTGCTCAGCACCTCAGGGAAGTCCTTCAAGAGTGTTGGAAAACCATTTCAGGTGATTACCTCATGAAGCTGATTGAGAGAATGCCAAGAGAGTGCAAAGCTGTAATCAAAGCAAAAGGTGCCTATTTTGAAGAATCTAAAATCTAAAACATATTTTGGTTTGTGTAACACTTTTAAGTTTACTACATGATTCCATATGTGTTGGTTCATAGTCTGGACAACTTCAGTATTAATTTACAATGTAGGGAAAAAAAAAAGAAAAACACTGAATGAGATGATGTTTCCAAACTTTTGACTGGTAATGTACATGAAATCAGTGATGCTAATACACTGCCTGGCCACCACAGAGTCCAGACCTGAACCCCATTGAGAATCTTTAGGATGTGCTGGAGAAGACTTTTTGCAGTGGTCCAAATCTCCCATCATCAATACAAGATCTTGGGGGGAAAATGAATGCAACTCTGGGCAGAAATAAATGTTGTCTCTCTTCACTCCCCACTTACTCTTCCACGCCTCTTTTCCCCACTGTAGCTTTCAGCCTATCCATGACATTCTTCAACCTTCCTTTCAAAATAAGAGTTTCCATAAACATACTTAATAAAAGTAATGTTACAAGAGGTTCAGGTTCCCGTTCTGCCAAACCACCATGGCTGGGTATACGAGCAAGAAATTTAAACCACAATTACTTTTATAATTTTGGATTGTAGTTGTAAGTTGCTCTGGATAAGAGCTCTGCTAAACGTAATAGTAAAGACACCTGTACCATTTCATTTGTCCATTCATTAATCTTCTCCAGGTTAAAAGATGAATAAGGAATTAAAGTGAAAAAAGTACAGTCTGCCCCCAGCATTCACAGGTTCAACGTCCGCAGTTTTGCCATCTATACCTGGGATTCTTTTTTTAAAGTTTTGTGGTCTACTGCAGAAAATCGCAGATGACTCGCATAGACTAGAAAATGTTAAAAAACAAAATAAATAAATAAAAAATAAGATTAGTAAG
>JAJAGP010005950.1:0-27123 GCA_025084515.1 Ancistrus triradiatus | reverse complement strand
AATAATAATAATAATAAACAATAACTACAAAATAAAGGCACAATTAGTTACATAATAATAACAAATAGTAATTTCAAAATAAAAGACCAGCATTAGTTACAAAATAATTGCAAAATAAAAGCACAATGTTAGTTTCAAAATGATAAAAGGACAACATTACTTACAAAATAATAATAGATAATAATTACAAAACAAAAGCACAAGATTAGCTACAAAATAATAATAAAATAATAATTCTAAAATAAAAGCACATAGTTACTTATAAAATAATAATAAATAATTACAAAATAAAAAGCCAGCATTGACTAAAAAAAATAATCAGTTCTTTCCACAGGCATTCTGCTGACACTGGTGCCAGGAAAAAATTGGGAACGATTTCACATTTCATATCTGGCACGACTTGGACTGGCACCCCAGGGACTCAGCACAAATCAGACTGGCACCCCAGAGACCTGAAACCAAACTAACTGCGCTATAATAGGCTGGACCAGATCCAGACCAGGAATCAGAAGTAGCCCTGTGTGTGTGTCTGTGTGTGTGTGTGCGCACACGCTTGTGTGTGTGCATGCGTGCGTTACCTGCTGTTACTTTTGAGAGAGGAAGCAGGAGACCAAATTTAGGAGAGGGAATGGAGCACAGCTTGTAGTTCTTATAGTAACCGTTCCAGTTTCCTATGGGCTCGTCCTAGACACACACACACACAGACAGACAGACAGACACACAGACACACACACACTTAAGTGTCTGGCAGAGTGCGTTACGGATGTCACAGGTGCACACACTGAGATGGACACACACCAGAAGGAGTCCCACATGCAGTCCGGAGGAGGCCTGGCCGGGGAGCTGGCCGCAGTACTGCACCGTGCCACCGGCAGACGCTTTCTCCAGGCTGAATCGGACCCTCTGTCCCGGCTGCAGTGGGGCTTGAACGGCATTCCCGTTAGCCGGTGCCGACTCCGCGGTGCGGGACAGGACGCTAACAGGGTTCGACGCGAGGCCGGGTGAGGGATCGGGATCCACAGAGTTCCCGCCACGGGACGGTCGGCGCAGCGTGAGCTCGCTGACGGGGACAAACAGGGCGCACTGCTCGGGGCAGGTGAAGAGCTGGTGACCTTTATAACTGCCGTTACTGCTGCCACACCCCGCCGCCCATCCCTAATAGAGAGAGACAGAGAGAGAGACAGAGAGATAGAGTCGGAATGAGAAAGAGAGAGGCAGAGGCAGAGGCAAATCACAGAGAGTTCATACCAGGAGCTGAACCCCAAAGTAGACGCCGGTGCTCGCTCTCGTCAAAGGGCCCCTGTAACGGAGCTCGGCCTCGGCAAATTCTCCCGATTGGCGCAGGAAAACAGGCGAGCCCAGGGGCAAAGCGGCCAATCGGAGCAGGCGGTGAGGTTTGGAGAGCAGTTTGAATCGCAGTTCGAAGTCGGTGACCGGCTCCAACAGACCGGCCAGCTCCGCAGAAACCTCATTTAATAATTGTTTATCCAACTTCACCATGCTTCCGTTATCTATCACCTACAACCAGAGACACAGACAAAAAGTGAGCTCTCTCTCTCTCTCTCTCTCTCTCTCCCCCTCTCTCTCTCTCACACACACACACACACACACACACACACACACACACTTATAAATGCATGAATATTATCATTATTTTACTTGCACACATTACACACAGCTCCACACTGAGGCCTACAAATACATACATACTATAACAGACCTTCTGACGCAGCTCCAATCTAAGGACTACACATTTAACACTGTTTTAATATTACAGGCCCTGTGATGCAGCTCCACACTCAGGACTACACACACTACAATAGTACTACTTTCTGAAAGATCTTATCATAATTATTAACACACAGCACATCATTTATATTAAAACTACGAGAAAATCATTTGGCATACACATTTCTAAGTTATATGATTATAAGTTACCTTGACCCACAGATAGTCCCCTTTACCGCTCCTCTCCCCTAAGCCCTCCTGCTCTTGGCACAGGTTCCCCCTCTGCAAGCGGATGGTACCGTCCAGGTGGTCCTGTACTTTATGGTCGGACGTCACCATGTACATCCTATTAGAGGGGCGACGCCTCCGGCTCTGATGTGTGACTGCCGACATAGCGAAACCTTTCCCTAATGGAAAATTAAACACACACTTTTAAACGTTAAAGCGGCAGGTCGTCAAAGTAAAGCACAACCTCATCGACAGACTCGTACTGTCTTTACACTGCAGTTTGGTGCTAACTCGCTAACTGACGTGCTAGATAGCGCGAGCTTTAGCATAGATACTTCATTTTTTTCTCACAATCAGCGAACTTTGGACAATTAACATTATTTCTGAAATTACAGCTGCTGTCTAAAAAACTCTCGGCTTTAACGAAACTGAGACTCGTTACAATTATACAGAGCGTTTAAAAGTCAACTTTAAACTCACCTATAATTTAAACATAACTTTTCACCTCAGCGCTCGGAAAAAAAAGCAAAACAGGAAATAGAGTGATGGACAGCCGCGACAGCAAATCCGCGGCCAGGAAATATTTCAGTCAGCCAATCATAAGGGACATGCAGCCTACACGGGGCGGGGTTTTATTTCGAGGGAAATTCCAGTTCGGAAAGACAGTAGATGTAGAAATATAAAAAAATACACCGAATTTACTAAACTTTCATTACAAAATAAACAAATATGGATATTTTAACAACTTATCAAGTGGCGGTAAATAATATGCAAACTATATAGTGATACATGTTTAAAGTATATGTTAAACATAACGTAGTAGTCAGTAAAATATGGTGACAAAGTGGGTCGTTTACTTTAAAATAATGTAACCGTATATTCATAACATATATTAAAATGTTATAGGAAAGCATATTTCTATTGCATTCTGGTATAAAAACATTTCAACCATTTTACGCCCCATCTAGTGGCGTGATTGTACATTCAGATAACGTAACTCTTAAAAAGAGCAATTTAATCATGCAGTTTTCGTAATAAAATACTCTTACGATTTAAGAATAACCCATGCTATAAAATACAGCAGTTTTTAAAGGATTATAATTATAGAATATGTTATTCTGTGAATATGTGATTAAAAATTGTGATTCCCTCAAATATCAGACAGCATAACCAACTTAAAAATACTTTTATTTTGGAACGGAACGGGTAATCACTGTTTCTTCATAGTGCATTGACAAGTCCAGCAGGAACTCCACACTTACCGGGTCAGTTGTTGTATGTTAAATAGCAGATGATTTTAGAGATGTGTTAATGCAATGTATGCAGTGTTGATGTTCCACAGGTTATGTCTTATATTATGAAATGAAAACCCACTTTTCAAATCAAAGTCCTCGTTTAAATATTTTAACTGACAACACGTCAGGAGCTGGGGGCCAGGTAGCCTGGTAAGTATAGTATAAAGTCAAAACTTGATACTTTTGTATATAATATATAGAATGAGCTCCATTCATATGAATTGCGTACCCTTACAGAAAACAAAGAAAGAGTGTCTACATACTTTTGTATGGCTACTCTTAAAAATAAATCTTTTATGTTTGAAAAGAGCAAATGACCATCCAGAGGATTTAGTGCTTTTTATTAATTGTACAGAAAATAAGTGCAGTTCGAGTGTAAGCTCTTAAAACAGCTTTTTTTAATAATAAATAAATATTATACACACAAAAGTCAACAACCAGACACATTAAATAATCTAAAGTGAGGCGAGCTGTAAACATGTAAAGTCATCTTTGAATTCCTTCCTTCATCTGTCCATGGGATGAAAAACACAAATGATAAACGGGTTAATAGAGGAACAGTTACAGAAAGCTTTGAGTGAAAACAATTCATGTAAACAAAACGTGGTAAATTAATGATGGATAAAACATTCAGATGAAGATGGATAATGAGAGATCTTCCTGGACAAATCCAAATATAATCAGTGATGCATCGATCCTGATAGTGGCATCAGGCATCGGCCCGATACAAACACACATGCCACAGCAACAGTTCGTGTAACTGAGGAAAAGCTCAAGACTTGGGGTATTCCTAAACGTCTGATCTATACACAGTAAAGCGTAAACATTCAACTTTAATAAACTCCCATTTAAAGGAACCTAAACGAAACCTAACGAGCCGCAGAAAGTTATAAGGGCGTGGTGGAACAGAGCGTTAAACAGAGCCTCGAAAATGTGGATCAGAACAGAAGGGTTAATCAGTGGAATCTAGTCTCTAAAACTGGGTGAAGAACTGACTCAAACCGAGGTAACTAAATAGCTTTTGTTAGAGCGTGTTCCCTGTTCCATGCTAGTGTGACGATGTTGTATTTAACTGCTATCGCTCTCTTTTACTGATCACTATCCTGCATCGATCAATAAATTTGTATCAATGCATCTTTAATAGAAACCATGACAGATCCTAGCATATAAAACTCCAATAACAAATGCTGGTGTCAAAACAGGGTAATAAGGACAGTGTGTGTGTGTGTGTGTGTGTGTGTGTGTGTGTGTGTGTAGTTGTGTTAGTGGACGATCTGAGAGGGTTCAGTATTGATGAAAAAGGTAGTTAGTTGTCCTTTTCCCTTCACGGTGACCTCTCCTCTCTTGGTGGTGCTGAAGCCCACGCTCTCAGCTACCTGTGCAGTCTCCTCAGTCACCTACAGGGGGCGACACCCGTCATACGATCAGCCAGTCATATCAGGGTGTTATCTGATGACCTTTAATGCCGTCTCGATAAGGTGTAATAGGTGGTTGCTGTGGTGTGTTTCATATTTCACCTGTATCTTATCCAGGACCCCGGTGCTGTCCATCCTGCTGGCCACATTCACAGCATTACCCCAGATGTCGTACTGAGGTTTGTGTGCTCCGATCACCCCCGCAATCACGGGCCCGTGGTTTATTCCTACAGACAACACGAACAAACAGTCAGTCGCTGCCTGCAGCATTCGCTCCGGTCTGCATTAAATCTGAAACTTGAAATACAGCATCTACAGATCCATTAGTAGAAAAAACTAATCTAATTCCACCGGATCATCTGGACAGGCGTCCAAACTCAAACTTAACGTCAGCCAGTGTGGGAGAGACCTTCAGTTGCTTAGATGTTACCCTGGGCTCGGATTGTCTTTTTCTACTTTTGGGGCTTAAATCTGATGATGTTTTAGCTCAGATTTATGCAGAAACAGAGACAATTACAAACAAAAACAGAAGCTTCACAAACTCTTAAGCATATTTGTACGTTGAAATGAATAATTATGTGATTACTAATGTTATATATTTTATTATGGCTTGAATATATTTGTTTACTGGACACACTTTTATCCTCGCTTATCCTGGTCGGGGTTGCGGGGGTTTCCCTGGAGAACACAGGGCGCCATCCCCCAGTAAAATTAAAAAACAGACTTTAAGAGGATCTAACCAGGTTAGAATGAAGGTCCAGATGCTCAGACGCACAAGAGCAGAAGCAGATCAGAGTCTTTTAAGAAAAAGTTTTTAAGAAAGAGAATCATTACAGATCCTATTAATGGTATGAGCAAAAGCTCAGGGCATCTGCAGAGGAAAAGGGGCTCGGTTTTGTCTGCTGCAGACATAAATCCTAAACACCAAACAGTTTGAACGGGTTAAAGAGCACAAGCGGAGGACCGTGGATCTGTACCTATCCTGAGTCTAAAGCTGTTGAAGGAGTGGCGGTTGATGTTGTCCAGCCTCCCCATCAAGGCGATGGCGAACTCCACCATGCTGCGTACATGAGGCTTGCATGCCTCGGTGTCCTGCGCGCACACACACACACACACACATAGACTTAAATATGATGCACGTCTGCACGTAAACTCATTCCGAAATGTACAAAAGAACACCACGTGTAATGTGCAAAACTGTTTATAGTGTTTAAGCTACTCATAAAGTCGTAAAACGGCGTGTTCTGATTGGTTACCTTCCTCTCCTCCTTGACGGCGGGGTTGGTGAGTCCGGCAGCAGCCATGTAGGTGGTACCGATTGTCTTGATTTTCTCCACTGCGCTGAACTTTGGCTTAATAAGGAGCTGCGGAGGGAAAAACATTCTGAAAATGACCAAGCTGTAGTCATTCCGATCGTATTTACAGCACATCCTGCAGGGGGCACCCACGTGCAACGCAGGGCAGCCAATCCTGAAACTCAGACTTTGGGCTCACAGCTCCAAACCTAGGCGGTAACACAGGCATAATGTACTTTTAGACGTCTCATTGGCCGCTGGATCGTGCGTCAACTCCGTCGCCATATTGGTCCAGGCAACTGCTCATAATTCTCCAAAGATTGTACTGGAAAAACATGCCTGATTCTGCTAATCAAATAATAATAATATAATGAAACGATAACAGTAATAGATTAGCAATATTACATAGTATATATCGTATAAATAGTAATAAGAGTTACAGTATAGTATAATATTCACTGTTTTATATACTGTGCTATTATATTAGTATTTATATGTGCTATTGTAATCTATTATTTCATTAATTCTAATGTTTATTAGACTACATCTTATTTAAAGGTTAATAATATGCTGCAATCTACTCTTTATTACCTTTGAGTTTATCTGAATCATTTCACTGTTATAACTGAGGAAAATAATCCAAATCCATGCCTGATAAGTAACGTGAGATTTGACCGTTTCTAATGACAGTGAATCTTTTCCACCACATTACCGTGCCTAACACTGATCCACACTCCTCTCTATCGAGATTCTGGGAAACTGGAGTCCAAACTATTTTTGCACTCCACATAGACCAAAAGCCTTGAATATAAAAAGAGAAATAATGTGGTTATTGTGCATTTTAACCAGAGTAAACGCAGCTCCTCCATTTACCTGTATTTGTTTATGAGCCGGTCTTGCCTGGACCAATATGGCGGACGCTGACACTGAGCAGCCAATGAGGCGTCTGGGTGTAACATGTGTGGGTGTTAAGGCCGTGCGTCACTGAGACTGTACCTCATCGAAGTCGGTGATGATCTCGTTGAGGAAGCGCAAACACTCGAGTCCGTCTCCATTGAAGCTGCTCTCGGTGTAGAACTCCTTAAACTGGGGGATGGAGGCGAACATCACGCACACGCTCTCACACGACTGACTGTACAGGTCCTGAGTAACACACACACACACACACACACACACACACACACACACACACACACACACAGAATGAACTGTGTTCCAATAGAAGCTATCCTCAAGCAGTTCAACCCTCCAAACAACAAGGTAGACATGTAAGGAAGCCACGTCGTTTAGAATACCCTCACTGATGTTATAATAAAACAATAAGTCGTTCACACGGGCGTGAGCAGCGCCCTCTGCGGGTGGTACCTGGTTCTTAACGTTCTTTCCGATGAAGAAGTTGGTGACGTGGAGAGGCAGCAGGTTCTGCAGGAGCAGCCTGTTCACGTTCTCCGTCGTCTCCATCTCCTCACGTTCCTTCTGGAAACATTTCTGCAAGAGGAACTCAACTCGACACGCCAGCTCATCCTAACACACACACACACACACACACACACACACACACACACACACGGTTACAGTCATAGGTTTGTGTTGGTGTGCAATCCTGAAATACCTGAAAAATTACACATTGTGTACAGTCATATTCTCTCTCTCTCTCTCTCTCTCTCTCTCTCTCACACACACACACACACACACACACACACACACACACACACACACACACATGTTTTACCTGTCGGGCAAGAATGAGTGAGCTGAGGTAAAAAATGCAGAGCCAAATTCCAGACATGATCCTTGGTTCCTTCAGGACCCCAGACCTAAGGCACACACACAAACACACACACACACACGTGCACACAAACACACACGGACACACAGACACACACACACAGGATTCAAGGTTCAGAATAACTTCAACAGTCTTTGTTAATATGTATGTTTTGTTAGTGTAAGCTTCTGGTGAGGTCCTGTAGCAGCTGGAACATGTTGTGTGTGTGTGTGTGTGTGTGTGTGTGTGTGTGTGTGTAGTTATTACACGTTGGGGTACGAGTACAGCTGGTACATGTAGCATTCGGAGCGTGGCGCGTAGACGTGGAGGAACAGGGCGAGATAAACGACCAGCGCCAGCGTGAGGAGGAAGAGTTTAGCGGTGAAACACACTCGCACAAACACGACCACGCCCATCATCGCTAACAAGCAACAGTACAGATAGTACTACACACACACACACACACACACACACACACAAGAAAACTTTTAAACATCTCAGGAATACTACTTGTACTTAGAATTGTTCTTAAGAAAAGTGTTAAGAAAAAAAATTTGATATTCTTAAAACGTTTTTTTAACAATTTCTGTAAAATCTTTCTTAGGAATGAAGAAACAAAAACACATATTTAAGAAGATTTTCTTTCTTAAAACACTTAAGAATTCAAGTAAGCTTTCTTAAGATGAAACTTGTGAAAGTTCTTTTTTAAAAGAAACACTAAGAAGTTCATGAGAATTTATTTAAAAGGAATTCTCAATAAAACGTAAGACGTTCTCAAATATTATCTTAAGAAAATCTTCATTGTTTTCTTGCGTACCCTAGGTTACATTTCAGAGCTTTTACGATATGCGGAGCGAGACACGTTCAATTTGTATTTATCGTTATTTCCGCTGTTTAGTTCAATCCACTCAGAGGGAAAGCATCTAACCAAGAGTTCAAGAAAATTACAACGTGTGTTCCGACACGAAATGTGCAGGGATGGCAAAAAGTTCTGTAGAGGTTAAGAAAACATTTAAGGACATAGCATTTTTAAGAATACCACTTGTTCTTAGAATTGTTCTTAAGAAAAGAGTTAAGAAAAAAATATCATTCTTAAGAATCTGTTTGAAGAATAACAATTTTTGGAAAATCTTTCTTAAGAATGAAGTTAAGAAAAACACATATTAAGAAGATTTTCTTTCTTAAGATACATATGTGAAAGTGGGTTCCAGGTTCTTTCCCTTTTAAGCCCTTTAGCGTGGAGTGCTGTGAGACAAAAGGGTTGCAGCAAAAGTGAAAGGAAAGATTTATAAGAGAGTAGTGAGAACCAGCCTTGTTGTATGGCTTAGAGACCAGTGGCACTGACAAAGAGACAGGAAGCAGAGCTGGAGGTGGTAGAACTTAAGATGTTGAGGTTCTCTTTAGGAGTGTCTAGGGTGGACAGGATTAGGAATGAGATCATCAGAGGGACAGGACAGGTTGGAAAATTGGGAGACAAAATTCGAGAGGGAAGACTGAGATGGTTTGGACATGTGCAGAGGAGGGATAGTGGATATATTGGTAGGAGGATGTTGGCGATGGAGCTGCCAGGCAAGAGACGGAGAGGAAGACCAAGGAGGAGTTATTTGGTTGTGGTAAATGAAGATGTGCAGGGAGTTGGGGTGAGAGTAGAGGACGTGGAGGACAGGGTGAGGTGGAAACGTTTAACTCGCTGTGGTGACCCCTGGTAAAGGGAGAAGCCGAAAGAAGAAGAAGAAGAAGAAGCTTGCAGTGTAGCTTTATTTCTTTCAAAAACTGATCTACCTAGAACCATTAACTGATAAAAAGAGAAAGAAAAAGAGAAAGAAAGTCTTCTTAAATGTGTGACTTCATTCTTAAGAAAAATGTTACAAAAAATCTGTATTCTTTAAATAACGTCACAAGAATGATCTTAATTTTCTTAACTCTTTTCTTAAGAACAATTCTATTTGAAAGCCTTCTGTTCTTAAATGTTTTCTTATCCTTACGATAGGATCACACTTATCTTAAGCACCGAGATTTACTTTAAACAGTTTAGTTATTGGAGGGTATAAGGAGGATTTTTTTCTTCCATCATCAGCTCTATTTGTTGTTTGTTACATTTTTAGAAGTTGATGTAAAAACTTTGAGTGGAAATAAACTAAATAACTGCAAATAACGAGTAATGCACATAGTCTCACTCCTTATATCGTAAGCTCTGAAGGCAACATTTAAGAAACTTCTTAAGATTTTTTTTGAGAACTGTGTTTAAGAATACTCTTATGACCTTCTTAGTGTTTTTTAGGAACCTTTGCTTGTTTTTTTGGTAAGTTTTGGTGGTAATTCGATGCAGCTTATTTGTTGTACCGGTACGGTGTAGAGGTTGAGGCTCTCGAGCGCTGTGCTGTTACTGATGACGTTTAAACAGGAATCACCTGGAATAAACACCTAGAACACGAAAACAAAGTCAGAAAAGAACCAGGTACACCTACATTACTATGGATTCGTGTGTGTGTGTGTGTGTGAGAGAGAGAGAGAGAGAGAGAGAGAGAGAGAGAGACGCACGATGTTCAGGATGGCCATGAGTAAAGTGATGAGCAGGCAGGTAAAGACCAGCAGGAGTCTGAGCGCCGCCCTGGTGGCCACTTTATGGGACAGCACTGGTACCCACTGCACACTCGCCGGCATCTTAGTGCTCCAGTTCTGAACACACACACACACACACACACACACACACACACACACACACACACACATTCATATATCCTTTAATATATTTCAGTAGCTCTGAAATGATATCAGATGCGTTTCCTTTCGGAATGGCCTTACCTTTAAGAATCCTGTACTGACCACCAGCAGGATGAGTAACTGAACAGGAAAGGCGACTCCGTACGATACAGCCAGAGCCATGTTCCTGTTACACACAGTACATTTAGAACCCGCTAAAGTTTTGGCCCCCAACACATAATAACAACACGGCTTAATAAATACGTTCTGAGGAAACAGTGTTCCAAAGTACTGAATGCTGCTTCCACCAAAAATACTGATTCTATACATTTTAACATTTTCTATTATTTTCATTTTTTTTTTTAATAATATACTTATAAAGTACAAAGGTTACATATATTATTTTAATTAATTCCTATGTATTATTTTTATTATTCATTTTCAGTTTTTTTTTTTACATGTATTGATTTTTACCCTTTTATTTATTAAAATATTATATTTATACATTTACATAGAAAAGAAATCAGTCTATATGTATTTTATTTATATATTTTAATTATAATTTTTATATGTGTATATATTTAACGACGCATTATTAATGTATATGTCTTCATTTATATTTCAATACTTATTATTTTTATTATTATTTACTTATTTAGACATGATATTTTGTATTTTTAAAATTCACATTAAGAATGTTTTTTCTTTCTATATTCTTTAGTTATACAGTAAATGATAAATGAATAAATAGTTAATCAGAAAACTACAAACATTTGTTTAAATTTTATATTTGAAACTATTTATACAGTATGTATTATATGTTCAAAAATATGTATTTAGTTTTATTTATAAATATATGCTGTGTTTTACTGTTGTTTTCCAGTTTTAACAATACTTGCAATTATTTTGTAGTTTTAATTCTACATTTAGAAATGAACAAACAATTACATAAAAGAAAAGATTTTCTTTAATTTTATAGTTGTAAATATTTGATTTGTAATCATTATATTTTCAAAAATAAATTTTTTTAAAGCATAAGCACTGTATTTAAAAATATTATATTTTCCAGTTTTAAAAAATGCTTATAATTTTGTTATTAATAAACATTTTTATTATTGTTATTTATTATTTGTTATGATAAATGTACTACTTTTCCAGTATAATTTATTACGTTTCTATTTTTGTGCTATTAATTTGCTTGTTTACCAGAGGAAGATTTAATTAATTAATTTAGATTTGTTAAATTCCGTTTTTTAATTCTTAAATTATTTGCAGTGTACATCCTAGAAAGCTATTTTTTCTTAATTTTATTAATAAACATTTAGGAAGTCATAAACTTGTTTTTAAAGTTAGAAATGCTGAAGGAGTAAATAAATACAACAGTTTATTTTTCTCTCACTTCTGTGAGGTGAGCATCTGTACGGTGAAAATGGTGATGAAGATGAGAGCGAGACAGGAGACGGACTGGTGGATTCCATGGACCTCACTTAGCCAGTACTGTAAAAACAAATACATTTATTATTATTATTATTATTATTATTATTATTATTATTATTATGACTGAATTATCCTGACCTGCTTCTCCATGTTTATGTCATTAAATAACAGAGTCAGCCAGTTCAGCTTCTTGGTTCTGGTTCTGTCACAATAAAAATATATAAGAAACACATTTTTGAAGTTTTATTTTTTGTAATGATCAGTATTTCATTCTTATTGTTATTTCTTTGTGCTCTTACCCCACAGAGCTGAGCAGGTCGAGGGTCTCTGTTGCTGCATTCTCAGATACCTGAGAGAGTCTGAAGAGAGCAAAGGATTACAGCCCTGTACACAGGTCTCTTTAAACATATTTAAACACGATAAAACTGTAAAAGATATCTAACTGAACACTGCAAGATAAAAGCTCAAAACTGTAGGATGGGAGGTTAAAATATTTTAGTACAAAGTCTAAAAAAAGTCTGTATTTTGTGATAATTAGTAAAAAGTCTTAAAGATTTAGGATTTAAAAATCAGAATAATCATATAACAGTCTGTAAGATCTGTAACGTCAAAAGGTCTCAGCTTCAAGGCGAGTTGTTAAATGTCTACTAACTCTTACTCGAGTGAGAATTTTAAGATAGAAATTCAAAATGTGCATAAAGAAAGTATAAAGTGTGGAATCGACTCAGAAATCTGATTTCCTAAGCTGAAATAGTTTAATAAATACACTGATCAAAATAAATGTATAGAGAAAGTGGGTCAACATTAATTATTGTAACTATAAAAGAGAAAAAGGTTTATTTTAAAACAAACTTTCATTGTTTTAAGTAATTATTTTAAGAGAAAAGTCACTATTGTTAAGATAAATGTCATTATTTTAATACAAAATGTCATTATTACTAACTAAAATGTCATTGTTTTAAGATAAAATGTCATTATTACTAATTAAAATGTCATTATTTTAAGATAAAATGTCATTACTACTAAATAAAATGTCATTATTTTAAGATACAAGCCATTATTGTTAATATGAAGTCATTATTTGAATATAAAAAGTCATCATTTAAAATAAAAGAAAAAAAATCACCTGCTTTCCTGACTCATGGTGTATGACGGGTCACTCTCTGGCTCCTGTTCCAAACAAATATAAGAAATTCAATAAAAAAAGGGGTGTAATTTATAAAAAATGTACACATTTGTTCATTTACATCGGACTGAATTGTAAGTGTCGTATGGTGGTGTAATTCCAAAGCATGCACCAGGGGGCGCTTCTGCAGTAGCTATAAGTTAGCTAGCTGTTTTCTGTCGCTGGCTGTTCGGGAGAGAGCAGGATCAAAGGGCGTGACTGAGACTGACCGTAGCATCGTGGGATTGGTGGGCGGGGCTGGATGGCTGGATGAGGGTGGCGATCGAGTCCTCCGATTGGTTGAGCTGCGAGAACGGTTTGACGCTCTTCCATGACTGCAGGTACAGAGACATCCTGACGGAGGCCCTCTGCCTGCGATCGATCCCGCTCAGGGCGGTAACCCGAGTGCTGCTGCTCTTCTCCTGAGGGTCGATCACCAGAAACGTCCTCCTGCCCTGCAGAGCCGAGTCCCGACTCGCCCCGTTACCCTCCTCCACCTGGTACACCCCGCCCAAGTGTGCCAGCGTCTCCTCGGTGATGTGGACCCTCCTAAAAAATGTGATCAGATCTTCAGATCTCAGCACATGCAGTTTGGTTTATACGCTTCATTTCTTAAAATCAGTTTGTCTTTATGATCAGCTGTCCCAAAACTTTTGGTATAGATCTGAATCTAGCTACTGAATCTGTGTGACAGAGAGTAAGACAAAATAAAAGCGTTTTGTATTTAGTTATAAACCAAACAAATGAAAGTATTTAATAAAGATGAATGTACTTTCAATTGTTAGATTTACATGTTAAGAATATAAAACAGAAATATTAAGTATTAATGGTTCAATAATTTCATTTAATATTAAAGTTCAAAAGACTAGAGTAAGAATATGAACTGAAAACTAGACATAAGATGTAAAAATATGAATATAAAAGCACACAAAATATGGAAAGTAACATAAGGATAAATATAATAAGAGTGGGTCATCTCACATAACTAAACATTTATAATTAAAGAAGATAAATTCAGATAAATTATTTTACATCTTGTTTGTTTTTGTATAAGATATCTAACACTGCAAGATAAAAGCTCAACATTGTAGGATGGTACGCTACAATCTAAAGCTACTGATAAAAAAGTCAAAATTTAAGTACAAAGTCTAAAAAAGTCTGTATTTTGTAATTAAGTAAATGAAGATAATTAACATAATAAGTAAAAAGTCTTAAACTTTTGAGATTAAAAAGTCAGAATAAAAATATAACAGTCTGTAATTATTTTAAGAAAAAAGTGTTTATTTTAAAACAAACTGTAATTGTTTTGAAACAAAAAGTAAAAAGTGACTATTGTTATGATAAGTGTCATTACTCCAAGATAAAAATCATTATTACTAAATAAAATGTCGTTATATTTAACATAAAGTCATTATTTGCATCCACATTCAGACTCCACCTGTATTTGGGTCGGGGGGCGGTACTCACCCTGGGAGGCCCCCAGACTCCATGCTGTTAGCCAGAGACACGTCATTGGACCAGACGTCGTACTGCCACTTCAGTAAGCCAATCACGCCGCAGAGCACGTACCCGGAGTGCACGCCCACTCTCATACTGATCTCCACGCCCGTCGCCTCCCTCAGCTTACTGACAAAAACAGAGGGGAACAACAAAACTAATTCCAAACTCTAATTCTAATGAAAGATAAGTGATTATCTGGAACACTATTATTATTATTGATCATTAATATTAATTATTACACTGACATCTTATTCATTCTGAAAGAAGTTTAATGTTAGTACGTACTGCAACCTTTATTTCCTTATCATCATTTTAACATAAAGTCATTACTTAAAATAATACTATTATAAATATAATAGAATTTGATATTATAAATATTAAGATAAATGTCATTCATTTAAGATAAAAAGTAATTATTTTAAAATAAGAGTAATTATTTTAAGATAAAAAACTCAGTATTAAGTCATTATTTTAAAATTAAAAGACAAAAGTAATTACATACAGTGGGGCAAAAAAAGTATTTAGTCAGCCAAGTTAAGTTCTCCTACTTAGAAAGATGAGAGAGGTCTGTAAGTTTCAAATTTTAAATTTAAATAACAAAAATTCACCTCAATACTTTGTAACATAATCTTTGTTGGCAATGACAGAGGTCAAACATTTCCTGTAAGTCTTCACCAGGTTGGCACACACTGTAGCTGGTATTTTGGCCCATTCCTCCACAAATGTTCTATGGGGCTGAGGTCTGGAGACTGGCTTGGCCACTCCAGGACCTTGAAATGCTTTTTACGGAGCCACTCTTTCGTTGCCCCGATGATGTGTTTGGGGGATCATTGTCATCTGGAAGGACCCCAGCCACGTTTCCATCTTCAATTATGCTCCTCACTGATGGCAAGGATGTTTTGGACTTAAAATCTCACGATACATGGCCCCCCGATCATTCTTCCCTTAACACGGATCAGTCGTCCTGCCCCCTCTGCAGAAAAAAAAAACAAGCCCCCCAAAGCCATGATGTTTACACCCCCCCTGCTTCACAGTAGGTATGATGTTCTTGGGATGCACACTCAGCAATCCTTTTTCCTTCGTTGAGTTTTTACCAAAAAGTTCTATTTTGGTTTTCTCTGACCACATGATAGTCTCCCAATCCTCTGCTGGCTCCATATCTCTGACAAACTATGACGGGCCTGGACATTGTACTGGCTTATAAGCAGGGGGGCACGCCTGGCACTGCAGACTGAGTCCTTCTCAGCGTAGTGTGTTACTGATGGTAGCCTTTGTTACGTTGGTCCCAGCTCTCTGCAGTCATTCATCATGGTCCCTCTGTGTAGTTCTGATCATTTTGACCCCACAGGATGAGATCTTGCTTGGAGTCCCCCCCCCCCAGATCGAGGGAGATTATCACAATGGTCTTCTATGTCTTCCATTTTCTTACAATTGCCTCCCACAGTTATTTACTCACACCAACCTGCTTTGTCCTATTGTAGATTCACTCTTCCCAGCCTGCTGCAGTTCTACAATTTCCTTCCTGGTGGTCCATTCGGTCACTCTTTGGTCTTGGCCTGGTTGAGTTTGGAAGTCTGACTGTTTGAGGCCTGTGGACAGGTGTCTTTTATACAGATAACGAGGTCAAACAGGTGCCATTAATACAGGTAACGAGTGGAGGACAGAAGAACTTCTTAAAGAAGAAGTTACAGGTCTGTGAGAGCCCAAAATGTTGCTTGTTTGTGGGTGACCAAATACTTATTTTCCACCATGATTTACAATTGAATTCTTTAAAAATCCTACAATGTGATTTCCTGGATTTTGTTTTCTCATTTTGTCTCTCATAGTTGAAGTGTAGCTATGATGAAAATTACAGACCTCTCTCATCTTTCTAAGTAGGAGAACTTGCACAATCAGTGGCTGACTAAATACTTTTTTGCCACACTGCATATTTTAATGTAAAAAGTAAATATTTTAAAAGAAGTGTATGTATATATATATATATATATATATATATATATATATATATATATATATTGTACTATATATAAATTGTTACTTAAAAATAAAGGTCATTATTTTTAAATAAGTCGTTAATTTAATTAAAAAGACATAATTTTAAGATAAAGTCATTAATTTGAGATAAAACTGATTATTTTAAGGCAAAAAGTCAGTATTTTAAGAAAAATGTCATTGTTTAAGATAAAAAGGCACTTTAAGATTAAATCTCATTATTATAAGATAATGTCATGAAGTCATATTATAAGACACGTTATTATTTTCATCTAATTTTATATGAAGATCCATAAATAAACTTTAAGCTAGGCCTTCGACGCAGCCGTTAGACTCTTTCTGCAAATAAAATAAACAACATGAGTAATTTTAATTTCTAAAATGTTTTATTTGATATATTTTTATATGTGACTCCTCTACCATGGGAAGAAAAGCAGCAGGCTTAAGTGAATGTCCTGGACTCACTTTATAGCGGTGCACATGTCCAAACCCATCTGGACACAGTTCTGGGCGTGTTGAGGGGTCGGATCTGGTAGCCCCGACACACAGTAGTAACAGTCGCCCAGAATCTTAATCCGTAAGCATTCGTTCTTCTGCAGATAAACACCGAAACAAATGAATGCATGGATGAAGAAGTTACAGAAACTCTGGAGGAAATCAGAAGTAGGTCAGAGCGATTTAACATAACGAGCTGATTCATGTTTTAAGGAAGAGTAAGAACTCCATCCACACCTTGGCGATGTCATCAAACTTCCCAAACAGTTTGTTGAGGACGATGACGAGTTCCTCCGGGGTGCAGGTACTGGCCAGGCGGGTAAAGCCCACAATGTCAGCGTACAGGATGCTAACGGGGAGCAAAAACAAAAACACACTCCGCTCTACCAAAAATATCAGCATATAAATATAAATAACTCTCATTATCTATACAAAATGAAGAAATGCCGAGGGGTTTGGTCATTACACAAAAAGTCAACTCTTAAAATAAAGCTCTTAGTTTAAGATAAAAATGAATTGTTTCAAAGTAAAACTAGATAAAAGTCATTATTTAGAAATCAAAGTAATTTTTTAAAATAAAACGTCATCACTTTAAAATAAAACGTCATCACTGTAGGATAGAAGTGATTACTTTAAGATAAAATATAATAGTTTTAAGATAAAAACAAAATTATTATAAGATAAAATATAATTGTTTTCTTATCAGTTCTTAATGTAAAATTAAAAAGTCAGGTGTAGATAAAAAAATCATTATTTAAGACAAAACTAATTACTAGAAAACAAAAGTAATTATTTTAGATAAAAATTCGAGTGGTTGATGTTCTTAGAGAATTCTTCCCCCTAATTTTTTATATATGTATATATTTCGTTTCTTTGTTTTTTTTTCTTTCCAATCCTTCCATATTCCTTCACTTCTTAATTTTTTCCTCTTTTATTTTTTCCAATTCTTATTTTGTGTGTGTGGTGTGTGTGTGTGGGTGTGTGTGTGTGTGTTGTGTGGTTACCTCCCAACCCTCACTCTTTGTGTCGTTTGACGTATAAACTGTGGAAGTTGGGTTTGTTTGTCGGAGGTGAACTTTTCGGTCAGACACTCACCACACTCCCAATTCAGGCTCGAGGACGATTGGGACGCGGGAACTACAGACAGGAGGAGGTGCTCCTACAGGAAGGGGGCGGGGCATACAGTCAAAAACAATATTAAAAAATATATTTTTCTCTTTTCTTTTTGCTCTTCTTTTGATTTTCTTTCCTCAGTACAATGTCTTCTATTTTTTCTCTATTTTTTTTCCCTTTTTTTGTTTTCCTTATCGCTTTAACCTTGTTTTTTTTTTTATTTCACCTCTCTTTTTCTTTTCTACTTTATTTTGATTTCCTTTCTTTATTTATTGTCTTTTATCTTAGTTTCTTTCATGTCTTCCCCTGCTTTACGTTGGTTTTCCATTCCTTTATTTATTTTATCTTGTTTTCTCTCTCTGTTTTCATTTTTTCATACATCCCTTTGTTTTTCCTGTGTTCTGTAATATCTTTATTTTCCTTGTTTATGTTTACTTTTTTTTTTTATTGTATTTCAATTGTATTGTTTACATGGGGTGTTCAGTTTGTAATTTATTTTCTTGAGAATTCTTCCCTAATTTATTATATACATATATTTCATTATTTTTTTTGCTTTTCTGTCCGTCCATCTTTTTCACTTCTTAATTTGTTCATTTCTGAAAATATTCTGGCTTCTGTTCTTTTTTTTCTTGCTGACTGATTCTCTTCTCAGCACATTTCCCTCTTCTTTTGTCTTTATTTTGTTTTCCTCCTTATTTCCTTTTATCTTCTGTTTTTTAGTTTTCCATCTCTTTGGTGTGTGTGTGGTGTGTGTGTGGTGTGTGTGTGTGTGGTGTGTGGGTGTGTGTGGGTGTGTGTACCTGCTCTCGTTGTTTGTTTGGCTCGTTTGGACCCGGTTGTAAAGCTGAAGGTCTCTCGGTTTGTTTTGGTGGATTTTCGGCGAGAGTGTTTCCGTTAACCAGAGGTGGAAAAACCCAACGCAGTTCACACACACCAGCAGAATCACGTTAGATACCAACTAACACACACACACACACACAACACCACAACACACCCACAGTAATACAGTACATCATTTTAAAATAGGAGTCTTTACTTAAGATTAAAAGTGTCAATATTTTAGAAGTAAAAAGTCGTTTATTTAAAATTAAAGTCATTAATTTGAGATCAAATTTATTATATATATTTTAAGGTAAAAAGTCATTGTAGATCAAAAGTCATTTTCCTTAAGATACAAAAATCATTTAATTAAATAAAAAAAGTCATTATTTTAAAATGAAAAACATTTATTAAGGTTAAAAGACATAATTTGAGATACAAATTTGTTATTTTAAGATTAAAAGATAATTATTTTTAAAATAAGACTAATTATTATGTTAAGATAAAAAAAACCCTCAACATTTTAACAAGAATTTTAAGCTAAGTCAAAATTTAAAAATTAAATGTCATTAACCTGAGATAAAAATCAATTTTAATATATAAGGTTAAAAAAGTAAGTATTTTAAGGAAAATGTCATTATTTTAATGTAAAACATTTCACGAGTATAAGTAAAAAGTAAGTATTTTAAGAAAATCTCATTTATTTTAATGTAAAACGTTTCAAGAGTAAAGTCATTTAGTTAAAATAGAAAAAATATTAAAATAAAATATGAAAGTTATGTTTAAAATGTAAGTTATATGTTTTTATTCTAATAAATTAAAAGTTGTTGTTTTAATATTTTTAAAAAATCAGGATTTAAATAACAGTCAATTCTTTTAAAAAAATATTTTAAGATTAAAGTAATGATTTTAAGATTTACAAAATCATTAGTTACAAAAATAAAAGTCATAAGTTTGAATTAGTCATTATTCAAGTCATATTTTAAATAATGTAAAAAGTCATTTCATTTCACATAGAAGTAATCCTATCATAATTCTTAGTAATATAGAAGTATTTTAAGAAAAATGGTCATCTCTTTTAAGATTTTTGAAGGATGTGGCAGCAGATGTGTGTGAAATGTGTAACAGTAATCCATGCAGTGTGCTGCAGCTGTATTTAGAGGTGCAGTTTCTCAGGTAAGGCCGGCTCAGGTGAGGCCGGCTCAGGTGAGGCCGGCTCAGGTGGAGGCCGGCTCTGTAAGGTGAGGCCGGCTCATGGTAAAGGCCGGACTCAGGTAAGGCCGACTCAGGTAAGGCGGCTCAGGTAAAAGGCCGGCTCAGGTAAAGGCCAGCTCAGGTAAGGCCGCTCAGTAATGCCGGCTTAAGGTAAGGCCGACTTCAGGTTATGGCCGACTCAGGGTATGGCCGACTCAGGTCATGGCCGACGTCAGGTATGGCCACGCAGGTAATGGCCGCACTCGCGTAAGGCCGACTCAGGTATGGCCCGGAATCAGGTATGGGCCGACTCAGGTAAGGCCGACTCAGGTAAGGCCGACTAAGGTAAGGCCGGCTCAGGTAAAAAGGCCGGGCTTAGGTAGGCCGGCTCCGGTAAAAAGGCCGGCTCAGGTAAGGTCCGACTCAGGTTATGGCCGGCTAAGGTAAGGCCGACTCAGGTAAGGCCGACTCAGGTATGGGCCGACTCAGGTATGGCCGACTCAGGTATTGCCGACTCAGGTATGGCCGACTCAGGTAAAGGCGACTCAGGTTAGGCCGACTAAGTAAGGCCGGCTCAGGTAAGGCCGACTCAGGTAAGGCCGACTCAGGTAACGGCCGGCTCAGGTCAGGGCGACTCTCAGGTAAGGCCGGCTCAGGTTAAGGCCGACTTTCAGGTAGGCCGGCTCAGGTAAGGCCGGCTTCAGGTTAAGGCCGACTCAGGTAAGGCCGCCTCAGGTAAGGCCTACTCAGGTAAGGCCGTGCTTCAGGGGGGTAAGGCCGGCTCAGGTAAGGCCGGCTCAGGTAAGGCCGGGGCTTTACAGAGCCCATCTGAGTGGAGCAGCGTTACAGAGGAACGGGAGACGAGGGGAGGATTATCAGCACCATGCAAACGCTGGGTGCCTCATTTCAATAAGTTTGCATCCGACCTTTGTACTCTTCCAGTGTGTGTGTGTGTGTGTGTGTGTGTGTGTGTGTGTGTGTGTGTGTGCGTGTGTTACCTGTACAGCCAGGTCCTTTGTTTTAGGGCTGGACACGGACACGTACACACTGATGATGATGATGTGACACACACTGGCCCCGATGCCGAAGATCAGAGCCCAGCACATGGTGAGAGGAAGAATGGTGTAAACGGACAGAGAGAGGAAGAGGAAGAACGCAACCTGAGAAATAGAACAAAAAAGAGAGCGAGAATCCAGTAAATCATCTAATAATAAACATCTATCAAACAAGTCTTAAAAATAACCTCGAATCGACTTTCATAAGGCTCTGAACCGTTTTCTTAATTAATTAGTCAGTTGTTTTGTTTAGGGGCACCCGGGAGTTCTTTAATAAGCTCTACAACCACTGAATCAATTCCAGTCAAAATCTGCGTTTTAGCTTTAATTAATAAGTACACCTTCTTTTCTTTATTTATTTCTCTACTTTCTATCTTATATTTCCTTGTTTTTCCTTTCTTTTCCCTCTCTGTCTTCATTTTCCTTACTTTTTTAGCTTTTTGTTTTTCCCTCGCTGATCTTTGTCTTTTATTTTTGCCTATATCTTTCCTTTTTTCTTAATTTTTAATTCTTCTTTTTATTTTAATTATTGTTTATTTTCTATTTTTTTTTACTTTCTTAATTTTTAATTTCTAAAATATTCTGTTTTTGTTCTTTCTTCCTGCTGATTCTCTTCTCATCACATTTTCTTCTTTCTTTCTTTCCTTTATCTTTTTTGTTTTCCTCCATATTTATTTTCAGCCTGTGTTTTATATTTTTTAATTTCTTAGTTCATCACTTATGTCATTAAGATGTGCTTGTTTATGTGTGAATTGAGAAATTTCTAAAGAAATTCTAAAATCCTATTATTTTAATCATTATTTATTTATTTGCTTTCTACTGTATTTCTAGTACATTTATCCTTTTTCTTGATTTTCTTGAAATTCTTCTCTAATTTATTATATAAAATATTTCATTATTGTGTTTTATTATTATTTTTCTTTCTGGTGTTTCTGTATTTTTTACTTATTCATTTCTTCCTTAATTTTTACACTCCGAAATATTCTGTTTTTGTTCTGTCTCCTCAGAGCAACATTTTTCTTTCCCTTTTTTTAATTTGTTTTCCTGCTTATTCATTTTCTATTTCTTATGTTGTTATTTTTTAGCACTTTTATCTAAAGAAATTCTAAAATCCTTCTTATTTTACTTCTTATTTAGTTATTTATTCATTATCTCTTTTCTTTATTTTTCTATTCCATTGTCAGTCTATAGTTTTCCTTTTTGTTTTCATAACTGTCCTAATGAATCGAATCGTCACTGAAGTGAATCATAACGGATCCGTGTAGTGAATCAAATGAATCAAACGAATCGGACGTACCTGCTCCCAGGCGGTGATGACTTTATCAGTGAAGATGAAGACGATGGCGATGGTGAAGAGCGCCATCCAGATGGAGAGCGCCAGCATGCGCTCACAGCGCCTCAGTGTGGGCAGGCAGGGCAGAGACAGCAGCAGCAGCACACACAGGCACAGCATGACACACACCGCCGCTAACGAGCCCACGTGAGTGCTGACCACCTGCAGCCCAAAAACCAGAAACAGACCATTTTAGATCCGTAGTCCTAAACAGCACCCAAGCAGAACTCCATGGTGATCGCTCACCCTCCTGGTGGCTGGGATGATGACGATGATGGTCACGCAGAACAGGATGGTCAGGACCAGGCCCGGTACCACGAAGGGCGTGTCCTCCAGGCAGCTGAGGAAGGCCCTGCGGAAGCTCCGGTAGCAGCAGCACAGCGAGTGGACGGCGTCGCTCCGGAGTCCCGGCGATTTCGGCTCGGTGCGATCCCCGTCATCAGTCAGGAGATCGGCTCTGGAGGACTGTGAGAGATCTCTGAAGGCTTCTCCGTTTGAAGGTCCGGTGTTGAGGAGGTCAGGTTGAGGGCTCGGGGTGCTATCTGCCACCCTGAAAGAGGGGCTGGGGCTTAGCGTGCCGGCGTTCGAACCCGGGTTCTGGTGCCGAGACGAATCGGCGTCCGTATGGCGTCCCTGTTTGGTTTGACGTAAAAGATCTTCAGGGTTCGGCGCTGTCGCCTGCGTACTACACTCCGTCTCCGAGACTCCGCCCATTTCCAGGCGGTCGTCGGGATCATCCTGCATGCTGACCAATCACGTGCTTTCCCTCGCAAGAAATAAAAACATTCCACGACGCTCCGACTTTCCATCAACGGATCTCCATGACCAGCTTCGGCATCCGGCTTTAACCACGCTCTGCAGCTCCAACAAATTCACCAAAGGCCCTGCTTATTAAAACTAAAACAAAAACAAAACCCAAAGTGAAATGAATTCTAGGGCTGTATGAGTGTCCGCTGTTCACCCCACACAGGCCAATTAAGGGAACACAATTCCATCAAACAGACTTTTCACAACACAGATCATTATGTCGATTAAACATGACTCTAGATTAGTTCTAAGACCTAATCTAAAATTTATTCTAAAATCTACTAAAGTTTTAATCTATGTTATGTCCCTGTATTAAACAAAAGTAACTATAGAGAATAAAAATCATCCTATAATTAATCCGAATGTCATCTAAAATGAATTCTAACACTTTCTAAGACTCTAGTATGCACCTAATACAAGACTTTTTACAACACAGATCATTACTTAGACATAGACTAGACTAGATTAGCTCTAAAATGTAATCTGAAATGAATTCTAAATCCATTCTCCAATCCATGTTATGTTACTATAAAATTAAGTAACTATAGTGCATAAAAATCATCCTAAAATTAATCCGAATGTCATCTAGGATTGGGCACATCTCCGAAGTGCTAAACCAGAATTGCTCTAAAATTAATTCTAATGCTTTCTGAGGCTGCTGTCTGCACCTAATACAAGCAATTCATTGAAAACTTTTAGAATTAAGACTTCTAACAACGCAGATCATTATGTAGGCAAAGATTAGACTAGATTAGTTTTAGAAGAAAGACTTTTTGTGATACAGATCATATCCAGTTATTTAAAAAGACTTTTGTTTTGCTTACTTCAAATCTAAAATCAATTTTTAAATCTCCTAAAACTCAAGTTTCAATTCATGTTATATCCCTATATTTTAAAAAAAGTAAATATGGTGAATAAAAATCATCCTAAAATTAATCTAACTCCCAGGAGCTGTAAATGAAAACAATAATTAAACTAAAATTAATTCTAATGCTTTCTAAGGCTCCTGTATGCACCTAATACAAGCAATTTTTTTGTGATACAGATTTTTTCAATTTATTAAAAAAATTATTTTGTTTTGCTTACTACAAATCTAAAATTAATTCTAATCTTCTATTAGCTTGTAGTCAGGCCTCTATCAGCTCGATGTTCCTAATGCAAGAACATGAACATATTTCCATCAAACTGACTTTTTAGGACAGAGATCATTATTTAGATAAAGATTAGATTAGATTAGTTTCCTATGAATCTAAAAGCAATTCTAAAATCTCGCCTTTCTATCAGTTTTATGTTTCTATATCAAGGAAATAAGTAAATATAGCACCTAAACATCCACCAAACATTAATTTGCATTGCAGCTAGGACTGGTTCCAGCTTCCAGGAGCCATAAATAAAACTTAAAATGAGAGAAACTCTGTATAATATAAGCGTTTTCCCCCCAGGTGAAGCCACATGATGAGGTGGAACGTTTGTACAGAGTTCCTGCAGGGATTCATATTAAATCTTTAAAGACATACAGACGCTGTCTGGTTACTGAGCCAAAGCCAAGGTTTGCATATGTTATTATTTCTCGTTAGAAAACCTAACACACACACACTCATTGTGAAGATGCAAACCAGATCATTTCCCTATAGCAGGACTAACAGAACCAAGTTCCTCCTGCTCAACCAAAAGCTACATTATACAGAGAGAGAGAGGGAGAATTATTAATCAATGGATTATGGTTAAGCTAAAACAAATTATAAAAGAGAATATGTACAGAAATAATTTATTATCATTTTGTCAAGTCCAGAAATTATTTTAGAATTATTTTATCTTATTTAACCTGATAAAACTATTCAATTAAAAAAAGAATGCCTTAATGCTGTGCTCATTAAACTGCACAACCCTCAGTGAAAGTTGTGTGTGTGTGTGTGTGTGTGTGTGTGTGTGTGTGTGTGTGTGTCCACTTTCCATTCCTTTTTATTTGGTTAGGGTTTGAATAAAACATTTATATTTTATATTTAGATTTACAGCATTTATCTTTGACAAACTGTTAGTGGAAATGTTATTATTATTATTATTATTATTATTATTATTATTATTATATATTATATAACTGTTATATGATAATAATAATTTATTATTAATTTAAACAAACTCTTTAGTCAACATTATTAAGATTAATTTTTTTTATTAAATAAATTTGTGTCCTGAAAAAGTGCTATATAAATGTCATAAATTATTATTATTATTATTATTATTATTATTATTATTATTATTATTATTATGTTCCTTCATTAGAACAAGATCTCTCATTTTTCTTTAATTGCTTTTTTTAAACACTAAGTTGTAGTTGTTGTTTTAAAGCTGCACTGGATGTTAATAAAAGCTTCTATATTTGGAGGAGCTGCTTCCTAAATATTAAGCCGGTAACAATAGCAGGAGTGACTGGTGCAGCAGCTCAACTGAACCTGATCTGTAAAAACAGCAGAACAAAGAGGAATTACATCCTGTTACACACACACACACACACACACACACACACACACACACACACACACACACACACACACACACAAACACAATAGCAATTTATTTTAAATTTAAATTTATTTTAGCTGTAAAAATTCTATTAAAAATCTAAAGAATAGAAAAACTATATAAATATATTATTATATTATTTATTTAACTTTAATTATTTCGATAAACTAATTTGTTCATTTAAATTGAATGTAATTTACATATTATTGTTATTATTATAATATTACATTAATATGTATTATAATTATATCATTATATAGTCTTTTTTTTTTTTCCAGGAGATATTAAATGTTATACTTTTATTTTATATATGATTTTCTTCATGGCTCTATTAGAATAAATATTATTATAAATACAGCTAATATTTTTACATCTCAAATATATTATTACAAAAAATTAAAATAACAAATATACAAAATAATAAATAACAAGTATGGATTGTAACATATAACATTATCAGGTAAACAATAATGCAATTTTTATTTTGAATTTCTCTTTTTTTTTTTATGAATTGAAAATGTTGAATAAATACAAAGAAAATATATACATTTATTTTTTATGAAAACAATTTATTTAATATAATTATCTAATAATATAAATGATCTAAATAATACAGTTATTTACATTTACAGCATTTAGCAGACACCCTTATCCAGAGCGACTTACAGCTGGCACAGTCTTACAGTCCAAGCAACTGTTGGTTAAGGGCCTTGCTCAAGGACCCAACAGTGGCAGCTTGGCAGATGTGGGATTTGAACCCTGGACCTTCTGGTCCATAGTCCAGTACCTTAACCGCTAGGCTACCACAGTCCCAGTTATAATACATAATAGTTTTTTTTTTACTTTTTGTTTTACTCTTACATTTAGTACAGGCTTCTGTAACAGGCACAGGACAGATCATTATACGACTGAAACATTATAGAATGTAATAGAATGAAAAGTTACAGAACTGAAATAATTACCTGGAACATTCCTTTACAGGTGTTTAGTTACCTGCTCTCTCTCTCTCTCTCTCTCTCTCTCACACTCTCTGTATCACATACCTCACTCGCCCGAACGCTCTCATTCCCCTCATTACCTCTGATCTCTCTCTGCTTTCCGATCAGCATTGTCTGACATCCTCAGGCTCCACCCATTTCGCACAACTTCCTCTTTTACCTACATGACACACCTGCGTCATCAGCTCTTCTCATCCATGCTGCATTTTATAACATCAACTAGCCTTTTTTATTGAGTATTTTTCTCCTATTATAGGATT